>NJRQ01000488.1:0-10611 GCA_003063805.1 Aphaenogaster ashmeadi
TTCCAACTATTTTTTTCTCTCAGTGTACATTACGTATTTAGGTGACATTGCCAATCTGTAGATAATTGCGTCTTTCGATCAGTACATAGAAAGAACGGTTCTGTTGAAGTATTTAAAAATTTAGCTAGATACAGATCTGAAAAAGTATTTTCCATAATCATTAAAATAATTATATTGGACGCTCATTGCTAGAATGTCAAAACTTTTTGCAGCATTATCATCATGCTTGAGCATCTAATATAATTATTTTAATAGTTCAACATAATTATGTTTAGATCTATATCTAGGTAAAATTTAGATACTTCAGTTCTTTCCGTGTACGAAGTGACTTTTCTTAATGAAAATTTTAATTAAAATTAATTCTTTGATAATTATACATTAAAACGTTTAATATTAAAATGAGTCGACGGACAGGAACTCCAATATAAATTATCGGAAAAGAAAAGTCAACCGTAAAGTCGAGAGAGATGAATACATTACGTCTGATTATCATATCCGAAACTTTTCGTTAAATTGAATTCTAAGTATCGCGTTCCACTTCGTAGATCCGTGTTACGATAACAATTCGCAAGTGCCCCCGGGTTTCGTATTACCATTTGCATGAGATGTATGGATTCCATGCAGAAACTAGACGAATACAAATCCTGAATGATGACGGTGTACCGTTACATTAGCGCGATACGTAGACGAGCATCATTACGTCCGTCCCTACGTCGCTCGTCGTGGACGGTCGATCGCCGGGAATGATAGAGGGCAAGGGTGCTTCCTCAAAATGCGTTATTGCCGTCTCTCGATCGTATCCCCCTGTCGGGCCCCGGAGTAATAGAGAGGAGCATCCTGCAGTCAGCGGGAGTCTGACCCCGGATCACGACTTACGAATAATAGCCGAGCGCGCGGGGTTCGTCTATCCTCGCGGATGCATCGATCTTGCGCCTACTACTCCCATCCTTATAAGTCGCATGCCAATATCCCACAGTCCAGGAACTCATTATCCTGCGTCTGCCTCAAATCGCCCACGTCCAAAACGCATTACGTCCAACGTATGTAGCGTCGTGTGAAAAGGTCGGAGGCCAGAGACAAAATTCTTATTGGCGTCGCGTACACGACCTTTCTTTCACTTTCCCATGCTGTTCTCGTTGCGCGTTTCCCACATCCATTCGCTTTTCCTGCAAATTTGGTTTATACGTAATCCGTGTCGCATAATTAGTTCAAACAAATATGTTCTTTTCAGGCTTACCAACCTTGTGTTGTATGATTGCTCACTATATGTATTTCATAATGCTTACGCGTATTTAACAACCGGTTTATATATAAATACTTAAATTACATTTATATAGTTATAAATGTTTCTCTAAAGGAATTCAGTGTTGAAGAATTTTAATAAACGAGAAGGTTACTTTTTAATAAATAAGTTATATAAATTATTATAAATATAAATTATTTCATTAATTTTATCAATTTAATAATTGACTAGTATAATTTCTGTTTTAGCAAATTTATTGAATTCTTGTCAATTTTTAATAAAATCCCTCTTAATTTTTGAAGAAGAGATTGCTGAGTCAATTTGCGTGAATATATTAGATATTGTTTAAAATTACGAACATTACTTATAATTTAGTAATTTAGTAATATATTTCAATAATATATTTAGTAATGTAATGTAGTAATGTATTTTTGTAGAAAGATTTATGCTATCTAAGTTTTCCTTTTACAAAATCAGAGTATAAATTTTGGCTTCTTCATTTATGCGTCCATTTTAATAAACAATACACATGAAAAACATCAATTTCTATATAAAAACAGGAATAATAGCGGCAGCGATAGAAGATATATATACGAACCGGATAAGTAATGACGTTTTCAATTAATGTAAACGGATGTCGCTGAATTTTATTTCTATAAACACGTGCCAAGTCGCGACGACGTCGGGACGCCGAGGTCGCGTTGATTTCTCAAGCACGAAAATCGCGACGTATGTATTCGTTTGGCTGCTTCGCGAAAATTGCATTCAGGAGATAAAAAGAACGGAATCGCTAGTGGAAAACTTGCAGAAGAACGGACGGCGATAGCGCCAGAAAGCACTTCGCTTCTCTGACGGAATTTCTCCGCGAGCCAGCGAATAGCGACAAGCAGTTTCACAATAGATCCTTGTAGTTTCTCCGGCCATGTAATTTCGCTCTGGCGGGGATCATTTACCGTCCGCGGAACTACGGGGTGAGGAGATATTACGCGGAATCATCGTTAAAGCTCTATCATTCTACGGTGAACAATCTCAAAGGCTCGCGGATGGGCGCTTCATCCTTTATCAAGGGAGTGATCGATCTCATTTTCTCTCAATTTCACGTTGGTTGGTAATGCACTCGCGTACACGCACGTGCAGCGCGATTCTCTTCTCTTTCAACGAGATTGCCGTGTAGATGTTTAAGTGGGGTCGATTCAATAAAAATCACTTTTCCGCATCGCGATATCGAAGAGAGGATCGTGAGATCGGTGTAGCCGCTTGCTGAGCGTTGTAAAAAATGGAAGTTGCTTTCTGATGATGGCTGGACTTCGAATAGTAATGTAATTAATTCTCTATATTCTATATGTAACGGTTATATACTTATCAGCATTGCAATGATGCAGTTATTAACGATAAATCTTAGTTTAGTCTTTAGTAAAATAAGTTTAGTAAATAAGTTTAATAAATAAGTTAGCGATAATAATTTTAGTTAGTATATACGCTTTTTCTAAATGATCAAGTATAAATTGCTTTTTATCGTCCAAGAAATTTATTGTTAGGGGAGAGTTGCTGAATGTGTACCGGTCGCCTAAATTGTACCTCATAAATATTTTATATTATTACTTAATATAAGCAACGTTTAGTAACAAAAATATGAAATAAATAAGAAATGAGTAATATAGACAAAAATGTAACAGATTACATCTTGTTTTGTGCGTGCTGACAACATTTTTAAAAAATCAAGTACAATCCTATTTATTTTGATTTAATCAACACACTGTAATTTATGAGCTTCCCGTTGAACATTCCATGGCTGTATTTGAGCTGTTCGCGAACGAGGGGTATTGGTGTATATATACACTGCAAATCCAAGTATATTATTTTTACACGCATAAACATCTAAAAATGACACATTTGACTGAAGCTCTTTTCACATCTTCCTTACCGTTTTAGGTTACGTCATTTAACACGTTTAAGCGTATTAAATTAAAAATTAATACATTCAATCGTGTTAAATGACATGATTTAAAACGGCAAGAAATGTGTAAGAAGAGCTTCAGCTAAAATAACACGCTTGGATTTGCAGTGTATGCGCCGCTTCACTGTATCATGCTACATTCATATTTTCATTTGGTGTCACCACATTCACGTTTCTCCCCACTCAATTGATACATTCTTAAATTGATTTCTAATTCATTGCCTATTACAGTAATTCTCTATAAATCCTCAGTCTACACTGCAAATCCAAGCGTGTTATTTTAGCTGAAGCTCTTCTTACACATTCTTGCCGTTTTAAATCACGTCATTTAACACGATTAAATGTATTAATTTTTAATTTAATACGATTAAACGTGTTAAATGACGTAACTTAAAAGGAACATGTAAAAGGAACTTCAGTCAAATGTGTCGTTTTTAGATGTTTAGGCGTGTAAAAATAACACGCTTGGATTTGCAGTGTATACCTATTTCCATTTGGTTATCTTTCTATGTTTCATGTTCTGTAGAGATGCGTGATTTTCATCTCATTTCATCTTTTCATTTTTAGTTTCTAAGTTTTCTTTTATTATTGTACACTGAAGAGGACTCGAATCTGAGTCGAAACGTTTGTAAATTGTTTTGGTTTAATAAACAATATTTTTGTGCGCCCCGATATCGGCGTTGGCTCATACTTAGTTTCCTCCTGGTTTCTTAGATTTTATATCATTGAGTCTTAACTACATTAATAATTTATAAATTAATTTGTTATTGGTAAAAGGTTAAACATGTAACAATAGGTGCTTGAAACATCAAGCTACAATTTCCAATGTTTATTTGCGTACAAATTAGTACCAAATAGGAAATATAATAAAAAATAGCTTAAGTGGTACGCATTCGGCAACTCTCCCCTAATTAAAAGTAAATGTAATGAACGTTAGCAAACGAGTTTTTCAGTTTAAGGACCTGATATTTCATATTTAAGTCTCTCTCTCTCTCATCATTATTATATCAGTAATAATAATCAGTAGAGTTTCTTTCGAATTTCACCAAGTCCAAAGGATCAGTTCCGGCCTTGGGTGCGGACTGCAGAGATCGTTTGATATCTCAAGGAGGATATTGTAGCAGAACGGGACGCGGTCGGACAGAATTTCGCGATTTTACGCTCAGCCGCGGAATTGCGGTCGTTACGCGTCCCCGCTTGAATAATACCTACGAGTAGATATCGCGCTCACCGAGCACTTAGTCCGGTCGCGTCTGGCGAATAAAGAGCACAGTTACGCACATGAATGTCTCGGTGCAGGATGAAATACCGCCCTGTTATCCGAGTCTCTCTGCATTGAACGTGAGAGTAAAGTTGCAAGGTGTATACTTGACGCGGGCGATAACTTCGTCACGGGATCGCGCACCTCCTTTTCAACATCATGGTGAGATTCCACATTCTATTCTCGTTCAGTCGGAACGACTCGGCAGAATCGTTTGATTACAGCCGGTTAGAAGGCTGTATGTAAATGTAGTTTCTTTATTAGCGTTTCGGTCACGCAAAGATTAAGACCATACTCGTTGAAGAATCTATGACCAGAACAAACTGCGATAGTTCCACTTTGTGGTGAACGTGTAGTAAAGGAGAGAAAGAGAGAGAGAGAGAGAGTTCGCTTCTTGACTGACGAAATATAATAACGTTAATCCGACGCTACAGTGCCCAGGTAGCAGCTCCACTACATATTCCGGCATATGCGACTCCCGCAGTGTAATGCAACCTTGTTGCATTGAATAACTGCGGGATCCCGTACGTGCACAGCGGACCGAAACGTCGTCGCGCCGCATGTAGCCATATATTCGCCTCACGGCGTCGCCCGCGGTATAATCCTGACGCGCGCACAAATTTCCTTGCGCTGCCTGCCTCCTGCAAGCTCGCGGGTAACTTTTCCGTTTCTAGGAGAATGCTATACAGTGCGCGATTGCGTTCTCGACCCTAGCGGGATTAAGGATGCGATTCTGTACAATGCCCGACGCTTGGCGTATTTAGTATTTAGCAATGCTCGTAAGTTTAAGATTACAGATCCTCGGAGTTCATCCTTTCCGTTACAAAAGATGTAAATACGAAGCACTGTAGAACTTTTAACGCGCAATAAAACGCATTCAGTTTATAAAGGATCATTCTAACTCGCCGGGAATTTATAATGAAGTTTCTCTTACGGTACAATAATGTTTTTGCAAATTAAAGTGTTTTTACAGCATGTCATGTTTCTTGGATACGGTAACTGCTAGAGTCACGCTTATTGCGAATAGTAATTTAGCATACTAAATATGCATACTAATATGCGAAGGATATTGGGATAGAACAATTCGTAGTCAATTCGCGTCCAACATGGAACTGTAACATTTATGCAGCATTCAGCATATTCCAAGCAGAATATTATTAAACACGCTATGTAACAGCGAATCGATGTCGACGGTTGATTTATGTCATTTTCACTTGCAAGTGAACGCACGGTTCTATATGCGTTCGCATCGATTTCTCAGCGTGACATCAATTTTCGCCGGGCGTGACGTAACGGCTCCGTTTTCGGCGTCAGCAATGAAATAATGCCCTTAGCCACGAAAGATAATGAGTCCGCGGCTCCGGTTGAACTGTAAGAAACGTGTTGATGGCGATCGTGAATTACAACGGGCCGCGACTTACACGCCTGTCGAACCGGTAGCCAGCGCCTTAATGGCGCAAGTTTTGCCGATCACGCAGGAGAAACGGACTTCCATCGCGATTAACATCCGGTCGGGTTCCGATTTGCCACGCGTGTCGTTGCGGTGCACGCAATGCGGTTGCGTGGCGGCAACCGTACAGTATATCAGGGGATGATGGCACTCGAATACTTTCGCGAAACATACAATTTGGTTATCAATCTTACCGTGCCGTAAGCTCACGTAATGATAATGAAGGGGCTAGATTAAGTGTCATTAGAAAAGGGCGGGATCCGAGGAGCGAAAGAAACATGTATTTAACTAAAATATGCCTATCGGATCAAACGACTATAATAGACATTTGTCATACACTGAGAAAATTGATTGTAACTTTGATTAGTGGAAGGCGTTTTATATTTCCTTTGATGCGGATACGTTCAGGTTTTTCGCTTCTATGTAACACACCGTGCGTATCTAGTAAATGCACTGAGAGAAAAATGTTTGATATTTTGAACTATAATGACATAGTAAATGATTATTAGTTAGGAATATTACTTTTATAGTAAGTGTTACCATTTATGTTGGTGACAATTACGATATAATCATAGTATATAAGTGACCCATGTAAAATTTTTGCCAATAATTATAATCATTTCAAGTAAAAATATAGTAAGATAGAATATATGGAACGGGTAAGAGAAATTAACTATTTTATAGTCAATACAATTGGAATATTAAAATCATGAAAGGGCCTAAACGGTCATAGCTGGATCTTAGTGCTCAATAATATTAATGTGTGATTTTATATACATTTTCTATAGTTCATTTTCTAGTTATTGAACTAGAAAATGTATATATGTATAAAATCGCACATTAATATTATTGAGCACTAAGAGTCAGCTATGACCGTTTGGGCCCTTTCTCGATTTTAATTTGTATCATACATTTCGCGGTCTTATTTTAATAATTGGAATATTTGGCAAATATTGGTACAGGTAACTATATTCCGAGGGGTAAACCGCTGAGAGCATTGCGGTGTACAGATTTGGGGAATTAGTGGGCATTACTAGAGCACATTAGTGGGCATTACATAAAAAATTCACTAGTAATGCCCAAAAATTGTGTACTTTTAGTGTACTTTGTGTACTTAGTAATGCCCAATTTTCGGCATTACTAGGCATTAGTGTACACAATTTTAGTCAGTGGTTTACACCTCGCTATATTCTTAGCATGCTTTACTCTATACACATGGTAATAATAACTAAGGAAATATGATGACTATAAATCTGTGTTTACTCTGCTATATTTTGCATGTAAATGAACTATAAAAATATGTTTGAGGCCAAAACTCACTATAAGATATAGTGAGATTATTGTTATTTCAACCATTTTTTTCTCTCACAAGGAGAACACGCCAATCGTAACCGCGCCGATTGTGAATGACGTCTAGAATAAATTCTATCATTGTCCTACATATGCCCATGGCTGCTTTCGCTGCGGAAATTTTTCATTTAGACACTAGCGTCCACCGAAGTTTTTAAGGAGTCAAGTGCCCTAGCGACCCCGAAAATTTTGAGGGGGCGTTGAAATATTGCAAAATTGTCGTCAAGTCATGGTCATTACAACTACCAAGTTCAATGCAATTGGGTTCTTAGTTCTTGAGATATACTATAAAACGTGTTACCCCCTAAAACTTCGGTGGACGCTAGCGCCTAAACGAAAAATTTCCGCGGCAAAAGCAGCCATGGGCATATGTAGAACAATGATAGAATTTATTTTAGACATCATTCATTGCAATCGGCGCGGTTAAGATTGGCGTGTTCCCCTTGTCAGTGTGTAAAATTTTAAAACTCTGTCGCGGCATGGTACTTCGGATGGATGCTTCTTGTGCGTTCTCTTGCCAAGCGTCTCGTGACGGCGGCTCGACTTTCAAACGGCTTTCATTACAGTCTTAATTATCCGCTGCGTAATATTAAGTTTTCGAACTGTTTAGCTCGGTACTCGGCTACAGTGTAATGAGTTCACGTTACGCACTGATCTCGCGATTATTAAGCCTGGGAAAAAGAAATGCACTAATGGAGGCTGTAATTTACAAAGCTGCGTTTGTTTGTCGAACAAAACTGGTCGCGGCTTAATTACACGGTCTGCAATGCCTTTTACACCGCACACACGTAATATCGTGATATACGCGCGCAGTATCCCTCAGTGGATTTGCTGTGACGCAATCCAGAACGCAAACGTTTTTATTCTTGCCTATTGCTACACCGCTCGAGTAGGCTCTTAAGCAACTTCGTCACGTCGCTTTATTATTTTCTTAGAAATATTGATATTAAATCCCTTGCCGGTTCGTCGCTCCCGTTGTGTAATGATTTTATGATTGTCGCTATATTTATACTGGTGGACGAGAGGGAGAGAAGAGGACGTTATTAACTATAGTGGATAAATCCACTATATTAATGATGATCATCAATTATGTCTATAAACCTACGAAAGGCAGAAGAAGTAAGAGGAATCAATCGCGGTAATTGTGACACAAGGCAGATATGACCGCATATTTTTTGAAGACAAAATTGCTGGTCATAATAATAATAATTATGTTAATGCTAATAAATATAATTATACTTTGAAAGTAAAGTCTTTATGCTTATTAAGACATACCCTACAATTTGAGTCCTTACAATTACACAGAAAGCAACGATGTGTTTAAGCTTTCTAAAGTTAAAAATAAACCTGATATATAATTTTAACTAAAGTGAACGACAAAATAAATCTTTTGTGTACCGAAGAAAGCTATAGGGTAACTCCGGTATATACGCCGCACCTATAGGAAAACTTAATTTATCAAGTACTATTTACTATGTTTAAGGCAAATGAATTATACCAATAAAAACTTTATATTGTCTACTCTACTACCTATAAAAAAAATTTGAAATATGAAATATTTATTCTTTGTATTTAACAAAAAAACGTTTAGAAACCCTTGCATTTTTGCCATATATCCCATAAAGGTGGGATATATGACTGTTCATGGGTAGGATATACGCCTTATAAAAAACTTACAAATAATGTTTATAAATAAGGCAATAAAATGATATACAATAACTTATAAATGTGTGTAAAAAGTTTATTAGAGTATAAGAATAATAAACAAATACACGAAACATAATAATAATCTTGCATCTTTGCGGGCCTGATTGGTGGCTATAACCACCAATCAGGAAGTGGGAACAAGTTCGCGTCTCTCTACTTTTTAGGACTCTAGACTACAGAGCGTTTGTACTACGGCATAAATCCCGCACGCTAAAAATGCTGTATATCCTGTAAAAACAGATAGGATATACAAGATATCAAGCTAAACAAAGAATACAAGAGCTATGCACTTGTATTTTGCTGTATTCCATCCTTAACTATCCCTCTTATGTATCATGAAATAACCATTAAGCCTTTTACATTCCTTACAGTAATCATTTTACATAGGTCGTAATACATGATTGCGCTACTTAATACATTGAGAAATCGATTCAACTTACGATAGTTTCGTTAATATTAACAGTAAAGAACTGAAATCACAACACAATACCAATATGGCATTTAAAGGCACATAACAGAGTGATTGCGAACAAATTACCTTTACTTCTTCTATTTTTTCTGACTTCTGCGGCGTAAATCCTCGCGCGGCGTAAATACCGGAGTTACCCTATGCACCTATTTATTATATGGGAGCTAATAACTTTTATTTTCCTTGGGATTTACAAATAATTATTACAATATCATATTACGAATTTACGATTGTGTAATGTGTAATTTTGTTTTATACATAATCAGAATTTTTAGTAATTAGTTTTTATTAAATTTTTATTAATTTAGAAATTATAAAATTGTTGCAAAGCTTATGTAATAAAGATTATTTGCAATAATACCTTTGAGTAATTGTTATTTTAATTATTGAATTTCTTTTATGATTCAATTTCTTAGCGTTGGTCGTTAAAATATTAGCTCTAATCGAGCACCAGGGCACGTATTATGAATTTATTCGGAAACGATTCCGTTCGGAATGATAGTCATTTATCCTACGCTTGTCTTTCCTTGTAGTTTTCCTATCTTTGTCTCGTGTTTTTTGGAATTATTTCGAACGGAATCGTTTTCGAATAGATTCATAATACGTGCCCAGGCTCGAGTCGTTCCGGGAGCGATTAAAACCAATATTCATAAACTCATACCTATATGGCTGTAAACGAATCTAGTCATGATTTACTATAAGATAGACTTATGACGTCATTAATCGCTTTCGACGCGTTTCAATTAAAAATGCTATTAGGATTCAATACAATTTTATTAGACACAAGACGATGTAGCTTCCGGCAAATTATTTCGCAAAAAGAAAATTTTGTACGATGTAGAAACAAATCTTTTGTAATTATTGAGACGGAATGCGTATGGATGTGGATTGTGTAGCATAAACGTTGATAGTGATTATCATTCGCGCCAGTTAGGACACATGTTTATCTGCAAATATAAATGATTGCGTAACACGGTCAAGCAATTATCGGAAGACTCACGGAAGTTGAATCATTTCCTAACATCCAGTGCAATCGATATCTGATTTAATCTCGGAAATGTTTAATCTTTAACTATTACTATCGTTCCACATTACACAGGCCGACGTCAATTTTGATCCTCGGATCTCAGTAGTCGTTTCCGAAGGATTTTGGCGTGCTGAAACCGAATCCGTT
>NJRQ01000488.1:27568-41164 GCA_003063805.1 Aphaenogaster ashmeadi
TTAAAAAATTCAAGGTGACCTTGTCCTGACCTTGGCGACGCCATCCAAGGTCAAACTGATAAGATCAGTAAGTAGACCTTTTTCAACCTTACAACTTTTGTATGAAACATTTCTTTCTAAAATGCGTAGTTTCCGAGATATTTAGAGGTTTCCATACTTTTTCCTCACCGTGTGTAATAAATAGGGTAATGTGGGTTATCGGAAGCGGCGTGAATGGAAAGTTACGTGAAATTAGTGCGGCACTCAACATGTTAAATTTAGAAGGAAAACGTTATAGAAGCCTTTATATGCGTATATATTTGTTTGTAGAAATTTTCTTGTAATCTTACTTTTTACAAATAAATAATTCTTGCTTTTTTTGTAACGCGAGTTGTTCCAATATGGAGATACTAATCACGAATTTGCTTATATCAGAGTGAAAAGTTAAACGACCTCCGTTCAATCAACGCTTTTGGTAACAACCGAGGTCAAGTAACGAAGAACAAATTGAAGGATGATTCGACGATTATTTCATTTGATTTGCACTGCCTGACATTCTCTTGTTCCGGAAGTCGTTAAGCTGTGGCCTCCGCGACTAGATCGATGGATCGTTGTTTGCGTTCCTTATGACATGCTCACTTTGTTGAAGAACAGTTAGCATCTTGTCCGAGATTGCGGACAAGAAATCCCCGAGCGCCGCGTGATTCTCAAATGAGTTTTTCCTTCACGCAACTATCCGCGTGTATATCCTGTATTTGCTACGATTTTGCTCGTTTTAGCGATGCTTAACGGCAAGCAGCTGTCTCTGATTTACTAGCCGCCTGACATACACGTGATAATCCATCATCATGCGGATATAAAACGCGTATTCGATCCATGTTATTCCATGACATTATGGTAAGAATTGTTAATTGCAGATTATTCGTAATTATAGGTAATTAAAAAATTTACAGGAAAATTTTTCTTTCTATAAAGTTTCGTGCAAAACGGACTTTCCGTTTAACTTTTAATAAAATAAGTAAAAAATCTTCAATGGAGAATTTCATGCGTATTTAAATGTCTACGAATATCCGATTCCATAATTGTAAATGTATTTTTTAACGTAGAAATGTAGACTATTTTATGTTTATAAATCGAAACTACGTTTTAAAAGTATTTGTGAAGTACATTCGACCCTCTTTACATTTCCGTAGTTTACATATTCGCGGTTCGTCATTTTTCATTCCCGCGAGCTTAAATTTCGTTTATTCGCGGAGAAGCTAACAAAAATAATGAAGTAATGGATGAAGAGAAAAACGATGTTTAATGCTTTCATTTTAAATGTGTAATATTTCAGCTCGTGGCGGCGCTGTATTTTTCTTTGAGATTATTTCCATATATGTGATGGAACACTTGCAAATACTAAGCGTTCACTGTGTTTATTTTTATTTGCAAACTATTGCGGTACGCTTTTGCGTTACACGAAACCGATTTCAACATTAATAGCACACTTCTTTCCTTTTATTTACATCGGCAGATAATCACGTCATCGTTCATGAATCAATTGCACATTCACACGTCGAATTGTATCTTTACGATGTGTTACGAATCGATTACAGTACATCCTCGAGCAAGAATAATTGATATGTTTGTATAAGATTTAGCCGAAAATTACACGTTAAAAGGCCCGTCCGCGATTTACGAGGTGAAGGAACGCCCAATTAAATGCAAATCAACTGATGACGCTCCGTTCCTTTTTTTATCGCGTGTTTGCTCTTTTCTTTTACCCGAAACTATGCGACGGCAGACCACGTACGCTGGAACAGTGACCGACTTGAAAGATAAATGCGCCGACACATTTGACGTGGTATAATTATTATTACACCGCCAACCCAGCGGTAATGTCAGGCAGGCCGCCTGACATTATTTAGCCGCCTCTATAATTTAATCACCGGCAACAATCGCCAAGCGACAAGATACCCAGTTTCATGTTAATTGCTTCATTATTTCGACTTCCTGTTGATACAAAACACGCGACGTGCAAGAAGGTTGAGCTATTATAAACTTCAAGAGATCACGGTGACGCGATGACATACTCATCGTAGTAATCTTTGTGCTAAGGAATGCAGGTTTATGAAATGTAATGACTTAAGAATCTAACAGAAAAGAAGCAATTTTTTATTATATATGTTTTAATATATTTTATTATATATAATATATATATATATATATATATATATATATACTGTAATATATTTTTAAAATATATTTTACATGTAATACAATATTTATATCAAGAGATGAGATATTCTTCGCCAGCAAATATTAAACCACAGAAGAGATTTGTTACGACTCAACTGGCCAATATTTAATTTAAATAATATATCGCGAATCGCGACATTTTTCGACCATGGATTTTGGTCCTTTCTAAAGAGAGTGAAATTAATTTTAATGTTAAGAATTTGTTGCGAAAAATTTTACCTCAGCCAGGATTTGAACCTGGACCTCCCTACACTCCGGGCAGGCGTCGTGCCAGTTCGACCACCGAGGCATGTGGTAATATTTATCGCAACATTCGATGATGTTAGAGCACCAATACTTAAGTCAATGGTGATAAATAAACAATTTCTTAACATTAAAATTAATTTCACTCTCTTTAGAAAGGACCAAAATCCATGGTCGAAAAATGTCGCGATTCGCAATATATTATTTAAATTAAATATTGGCCAGTTGAGTCGTAACAAATCTCTTCTGTGATTTATATCAAAGTTATCTCTGTACAAAAATCATCAAAAGAATTATTCATCTAATTTGTTGTTTATCTTTCTGAATGCGTTATTAATCTTCTGTATAATTTTCAATGGTACAATGCTTTGCAGTTAAGAAATGAAAATGCATTCTTATGCCCGTATACAGTCTGAACACACAATTTAATTCGTTAAAATCGTCTGAGATGCATATACGAGGAAGACAAGGATCTTTTAGATCAGAAGTCAATTCGGAAGTGAAAATCAATCGGATTCGCGCGGCTCTTCGCGCCACGACACGACGCGCGCGATACGACGACAGTCCGCGCTCGCGAGGCGCAAAACCTCGCATCCAATTTTCTAGGAAGGCTCACGCGCGCGAGTCCATATCGAAGCACCGAGAGGCGCCCACCAATATTTTATTGCCGGCCGACAAACATGTTCTTTCACACACGCCGGTTTCGAGAACCGGAACGACGTTATCGCACCGAATCGCTCGGCGACACGCTCCGACCTTCTTGCCGCTCTTCTTCTCTTGGTCGTCCTCGAGGAGGAGATTCTTTCGCGAGAGGCTGACTGGAGGGGCAAGGACACTTTAATCCTCCTACCTTCGAGGTTACCTTCTCAAACAGGAAGAAGAGGAGGAGGAGGAGGAGGAGGAAAAGGAGACGACGACGACAACGACGACGCTTCAGAAGAGGCAGAATGAGGAGGAGGAAGAGGAGGAGGAGGAGGATAAGGCAGGAGAGATGCCTGATCGTCCAGGCATAATCGCGGCGGATGTGGCGAACGGGATGCGCTCGATGTGAGAAATGTAATCCTGCCGGATGACGCCCGTATACACGAAATCACCGTTTGCCCGCGTCGTGTACCTGTTACGCGCATTATATCGCATTTGCATTTTGATCTCTGGTTAAGAGGTCTAGCCTTTTTGAGCCGACACGTTTCGAGAGGGAGAAAAGAGAGATCTGTTCCATTGCGATATTCGATAAGAGAGCAGCGTGAGCGCTTTGGACGAGCAGACGACATTAATCACCGATTTACACGCTGCTGGGAGGTCCGTCGGTATTTTTCGCTCCGCGCCGAGAGAGTTTAACTTGGAACTTATCGCAACGAGATCGAGAAAGTAAACATCATAATTCACGGACAATAATCGAGTTGAAGGAAGCGTTTCGATTAAAGTTTCTGTCCTCGGGGTCGACGAAAGAGCATAGATCGGGGACGACGGAGATTGTGGATTTCGGAGTAAACGCTTAATAGTAAGGATTCTCGCGGCGCGCAGCTGTTGTTAGAGTAGAAATCACTTTCTACGTGGATATCTTCCTATCTTTGTTATTCTTTTCCGGCGGTGCTCTTTAATGAAAAGGCAAAGTTATTGTAACACGGTACCTAATTTCGTTTAATTGTATATTATTACTAAGGGGGATATGCTATCCGCGGAAATTTGCGAGCAGAGCGGTAGAGTTGGTGGAAGCGGGACTGGTGCCAGATGATGTAGCCTGAACGTAAGCCCGTAGGCATTCCATTGGCATTTTATTTCGCGATTACCTGCCCGCCATTAATTGAAAAATAAATTATCAAGTATAACGCACGTTCTGCGCGCGGCACGATTAATCGTTCGATAACTAATACGCAAATAATGAGAAATAGAGTCCGGATTGCCTTGGTACCCTTCTTTCTTTGCGCACGATCCTGTTCTTGTTCCAATGCAATAAAGCCGTCGTAATTTTGTACCTCGGAATTAACTCTCTACACGATTCGACGCGCCGCGAGAGGGCAAAGTTTAAGTGTAAAGGCGGTACCACACTGAATTGTACCTTTGGCGAAGTGTATGAGAGATGTACGCGAATGTTCATCATTAGTTCGTTTCCGGCCGTATGTCGATGCGGCACGAATTAAAAGATGATATATGTTTAATTGTTTCGTGTAATAGATTGTGAAAAGTACTTGCACGTAGTTTTGCTTATAATGGGTCCGTTTATGGCATGATTGTAATTGCATTATGATATTTAATTCACGATTTTTATTTCAACAAAACATTATTGTGCCATTATTTTATTATATGAAAAAAGTTTGCTTGCCATATATTCATCTATGACCGATTTATTTAACAATACAGATTGGAGAAGCAAGATATATCTATCATATATGTTGACAAGCACGTATTTATTAATTTTTTACATTTTGGTACGCTTTAGTTTTATAAGAGATGAAATTTATATATATATATAAATAGTTTAAAACATAATATAAAATATTATTATGTATATAATGGTGATGAAAATCCTCACTATAGAGGTGATACCAATACTGTTTAAACAACATTTTAAGATACGTTCAAATAAGACAAAAGAATTATTCAGTCGTGCTTTATAAAATATATTCAAATGTATTGTTACTTTGGGCATCATGTTGTAAATACAGACGCATTGGTGTATTTGCCGAATTGGATAGCATAGTGTGGAACCGCCTTAATTCGACCGAAACGGCACATTCGCCTTTGAATAAAGGCGTCACAACGAGGCAGGCCACAATACTGAAATCATAAGTAATGGTTTGGTGGAGGCGTGGCCATTCCTGTCTAAACTATCGCCTCGATTTATTTATTTGACCCTGTTTCGGCGGTTTGTGGCGGTGCCTATGATGGAACGTTTCGTAAGTCAGTTCTGAGGCATTTATGTGTAGCGTTAATGTGACTTGTACCATCAGATTTTATGATACAAAAATCAGGATGAAAATTTAGTGTCATATATTAAGTCGGTATTAATGATGATTTTTGCATAAAACATAAAAATCCGAAAATAGATCAAGTATGAGAGAATAAGTAGTTTATTGATTATTAACTTTTTTATATAACAGTATAATTATATGCAAAGTAAATTTATTTGATATAATTTTACTTAGATATTATTGGGCATATAAATATGTCATATGTGTATTAAATATCTAAATTTAAAGATATTATATAAATTCTGTATTATATAAAGATAAATTATTAATAATTACGTGTTAATTGCACATATACACAATCGCTCTTTTTAGATTTTTTCCATATTGAATTTCAACAAGTTGTAATTTTACGATTTTTATATCTCGTAAATGTGACATTTGATGATCCAGCTACAAAATGTTTATATATTTCATTTTTTGACGTGTACATATTAATGTGAAATCACGGTACGGTTCCATCTAACTTTTCTCATCTAACTTACAGCGTTTTCGACTAAAGCGGAGTTGAATCATTTAGAGAGCGATTAATGACATCATAATCTTGCCCCGGGTTATACTCAGACACAAAACATTTTCAGTTGAACACGAATTTATGAAAATTGGATTTAATTGTTCTCGAAGCGATTCAAATTCATTTTCGTCGAAAACGCTATTACTTGAAAATTACGCGAAGCGTTAACATGAAGTGTCAACATTAATATAGTTCATCCTATTATATCATATTAACGCTTTCACAGTATTATCATTTGTATATATTTGTCTATAAAAGTCAGAAGAGGAAATAAACAAAATTTTTAAAATTAAAGTTAAATAATAATCTACTAAATGCAAAAGGATTAACTAGAATTCCGTCAAATGGTGATGTTATGCAGTACACGGGAAAGAGGCTGTTAACGCGAGTTTCCGACCTCGCGGGCATCGAAGCGAGCCGCAGCAAGATCTGAGAAAGTTTCCCACGGGAAAGCAAAGAGCCAAGGATATCGTTGGATCGTCAGCTCGAGCTCTTAGAGATTTCTAGAGAGCTTGGCAATCCCTGCGGGCTGATGCGCGATCCGCCCCGCCATAGGGCCGCTATGTAAATTCACTCTCCAGCATCGCGACCGCGGTTGCGTTTCGCAATTAGTGCGGAATGCACTTGACACGAGCGGATCGGTTGCATCGAATACGCTATCGTCGCGATCGGTGGAAGAAGGGACCCGATTCTCGAGTCGAATGCGTGATCTCGGTGAGTCGTAAAATTGCTAAAAGAAGGGTGGGAGAGAGATCTCGGGGTCTGAGTGTGCGTGTGTTTGCTCCTTCAAAACCACCTACGCAAGCGAGAATCCCAATTTGGTCATCCCGTGCTCTACTCAGTACCGTTAAACGTGCATGTGCTATCGAGCGCGCTAACGCGGCCGCGAGGGCCATGTACGCTCGCTAAAGAGTTAATTGGCACATCGATTCACGTACCAACGATGGTAATGATGGCGCTGTCGAGGGTAGTCGTTAAAAAGAGAACCGAACACAGGTACTTGGACTGTATTTTAGTCTACCCTGATATGTCGACACGCAACGTTGATCCACCCACTCGAATTTTTTGCGTCATCGGGAACAGTGTATTTTCGTTAATTCTCTTATTTATTTGCCTATTGAATACGTTGAAATCATGCCATTTTTATTTCGAAAAATTATATATATAAATTTTACAGTTTCTTTTTTCAAAATTTTATAACTCTGAAATGTGTAACTTAAGGAACTCCTAACATATCTTCTCTTTAATCCGGGGAGACATTTTGACATTTCTTAAAACAACATAAATTGATGATGCATAAAAATTCATTGTTTCATTAAATTTGTTTCCTTATTTTTTATTACCTTCGTACAGTTTTACGATCTCTTATATAAAAGTTGAAAAATATACAATAAGAGGAAATGGCCACTGCACAGCATAACTTCAATTTATACGAATCTTATAACTCATTTCTGCAATCTTACTGTACCGAGTCTTTTTCTTTACCGCAGAATCTTTCATAGAGCAGTAATAATATAAAGAAGATAAATTGCAAGTCTTTTTCAATTTAACGTTGGGATTTTTCAGTGTTCCACGCGCAATATCTTCTACTTTAAGTTAAACGAAGAGGGATTGTTCTTATAACACAGAAGCACACTTAACGCAGGTGCTCTAAAATTGAGAACCTGAGTTTTTTCTTTATCTATGTCTCTCAATGGGGTGATAAATTTATCTCTTTGAAAAGACATGTTTGTATCTTCCGTTATGTATTACGCACAGCAAGCGATGAGGCAGACTGGTATACCTATACGAGACCTATCTGATTAAGAGTATTTTAAAGTATCTCTATAAAACGCCTAGAATTAAGTTTTTAATAAGCTCGATCGATCCTATTATGTAACGCCTTTATTTTTGTTCTATAGATATGTTCTATATTACAAACAGAGTGCTTATTATCTACAAAAATCTGAAACTTCAAACAATTTCTTTCTGTTTGGGAAGATTAAAGTATTCTCTAATTTTATAGACTTTTATCAGAATTTTTGTTACAATTATTTTATTATTGTTATTATTTCTTTAAACCGCAAAATTACAAGCTGACTGGTAGAAACGAATAAGAATTTTCTAATTTGCAGCATTTGCATTATTTTACGACATTCAATATTTCCGACATAAATTATTTATTCTCGACTCTTCTGCAATGTCGAAAGCAAGATATCTGTATCAATATTTTAACGAGTTGCAGTAAGTTGTGCAAACACGTAAATTCGCGATTAATTCAAGCGAATAAAGAGGATAAGTTTAAAAGCGTCTTGGAAGAGAATTCTTCTTTGAAAAACCAATTCGAAACTCGTTGACATTTATTGCCGACTTTTCAAGACACCTTGTATAACTCGTAATACCACGTGCTCGTAATACCGACGCGCGTACCAAGGGCGATGATAATCGCATGCTAAGCGGATACTGCTTGCCAACGAATTTATCGTCGAGCGTGCTAAAGGAATCACCGAAGGCGCCGCTGCGCGCGTATCTCGATGCAAAAATACGGAAGATCTATTTCTTACGTGCGCATTTCGTGCCCCGGATTCGTATTTCGTGCGAAAACCGGTTTGCCCCCGCTGGATCGGTGGCGGCTGATAAATCGCCGAACTCGATTTGCCCGCTGTCCCTCGTCGCCCCCGCGGCGGGACCTACTTAAGGATACCTGTCGCTCGGACGTTTCAATTTGTAATCGGAAATATCTGCACTCGCGCGTGTGCATTATGCAATTTCGGAGCGCTGTGCATCGCACCGTGGCTGCTCGGCCACGGGAGCGACATTAATCATCCCCCGATTTCATTCGGGGCATCCCCCCCTCCAAAGTCGGCTTCGCCGCGGAAGCTTCGCGACCCCTTCTTCCCCCTTGTGTTTCTCCCGGCGAAATTATATCGTGCCCCTCGTGTACATTAATTTCTTGGCGCCGAACGACGCCTCTCCTCGACCGCTGCAGGATATCCTGGAAAAGACTTTGGAAACGCGTTCTCGTTGAACGCGTTCGCTGTTTTCTCTCATCGCGCCATCCCGAGATAACGTTTGATATATTGGGTATTTCGAGAAACGTGCAGAGAAATTAATTTCTGTGTTCGTGTTGCACACTTGTTGCAATAATCCTTTTTCTCATTATCTTCCTTCTAAGCACTCGCGTGTTCTTCACCATACTGCATTCTTGTTACCGACTCGAAATTTGATTGCAATTGGTTTTAATCCTCATTCTTGTAAGAATGGATGAACAGAAATATTAATTTGTTCCGTAAAACTATTGTCATAAAGTATTTATGCAACACGCGGATAATTATAATGTTGCAAACTATACGTTTCTCGCGAAGTATTTTATATCGGTATATGTTATATCTATAATAGAATAATGTTATATCTATAATAGCATAAATAATAGAAATTTGATTACAATTTTGATTAAAAGAACAAAATGTTTTTAATCAAAATCCTGATTAATCCAATCAACTAACTTTTATAAAGAAAAAAAAGCATTTCGATATTAAACTAAAAAATATTGAAACGAGTTTTTTCAAAGCGCAAATATATATTCTGAAAAAAAATTTTAGAAATTTCCTATCTCTTTTAGTTGGTGAAAGATTACTTCATCATATCATAATTTACAGAGGGAATTGCATGTTGGTCGCCAAGGCTGCATATTCAAAGGTTGGTACATACTTTCGCATATTTTATTGCGATGAGTAGAAAATAATACAAGCAAAATACAAGCGAAACGATCGTAGCTTCTCGCGGGAATACGCAAATCTCTGTTAATGACTTTATTGCGAACTGTCCTTCGCAAAATAATGTGCGTTTTAGAAGATTGCAGTATTGCAATCATGATGGTATTAGTCTGCGTTTAGTTAAATGCGCACTTTTATATTGTTCCGAGATACAGCGAGAAAGGATCAATCGTAGCCGACATAACGATGCGACGAATCACGCTGGTAAAGAAACGCCGTGTAATGTTAACGAACGCGATTGTGAGCGCAGAAACGATCGTCGACAGCTTTGTCTTGCGCTGATATTGGTGAAAGCCATACGTTACGAGAGCTCGCGAGCTCTATGTGTTGCGCGGAATCATTTCTAAGCGATTCTCACACCGCGGGAGTCTCAGCAGTACTGTCAATGCAAATTCCTCTTCGTATTCCTTTCCGTAAGCTTTCTTGCACAGAGAGAACGGTTTCACTGAAGCGCCTAAAAATTTAGCCAGATATAGATCTGAAAATAATTTTGTTGAACCGTCAAAATAATCATGTAGAATGCTCTCAAGCATAATGGTAATGCTGCAAAAAGTCTTGACATTCTAGCAACCAGCTTGAGCGTCCTGCATAATTATTTTGATGTGCGTTTATGTGCGTTCTTTCCATGTACGAGTCCAGTACATGATTCTGTCAGAGTTCATGATAATCACTATTCGAAACATTGATAGCTATCTAAACATTGATGTGAGAGTTCATAACTCCGTTATGAACATTATCCATTGGTACTCGCTCCGAAAGATTCGAGTCGCGATTTCGTCTACTAGGCACGAAAGAAGTGTATCGTAGGTAAGGGAGGAGCGGTTGTTGGGAAGCCGCGATGGAGGACGATGCATCCTGCAACGGCGGCGTCGGCGGCGGCGGCGGTGCCACTCGGGGGTCGAAGGTTAACTCGCCTAACGTCGGAGCATAGGCGGAATATAGATGCACGGTACCGTTCGCCGCTTCATTTCCTTGAGTTATGGTCAATTACGGATGCCTTATCTCGTCGGCGTGGGTCCGCGACTACCATTCGCGCGGGAGAGAGGAAGAGAGAGAGAGAGAGAGAGAGAGAGAGAGAGTGAGCGCGCCTTCGTCATTCTCTCACAGCCGCCACGACCGGGATAATCTAGCGGCGTGTATCTACCCAGGAAAACATCCCACCGCGCCGCTCTCGCTAAATCGTCTCCTTTTCCAGGTTCTCACGGAGACGGAGTATAATCGGCGAACGTGCGCGTCCAAGTACCCGAGTTTAACGAAAGATCGATCGATCGGTAAGTTGCTTCGTGAAAATAACGCCGCGAGCATTTTACGCGCTTGCCGTTTATCTTGCATTAAATATATTTATTGCAAGATGAAAGCAATGCTGACGCATTTACAGAGTTGTTTACTGATAGAAGCAGTTGCAACATCAATCCTGGCCGTTGCGTCGATTTGTCAAATATTTGACGAATGCGAATATCCCATGACGAATTGGTGCGACGAATTTTACTGTATTTTTATGTATTTAAGATTTTCGGAAAATTCTTGTGTTGCTCTTGGTGCAATGAAGTCTCTCCAATATTATATTTTTGGCGCGGATTTATTTAATAAATCTCTATAACCAGAGTATGTTCATTTTCCCTTAAAAAAATAAGCGTCACGAAATAGGAATTTTTTCTGAAAATATTGAAGCTTCCTTACGTTCCTACATACGAGGTTATTGCGGGTCTATGTATATAGGACTACGGTTCGCCTGATAACAGCCCACAAAGGGCTGTTATGCGGTTGCAAAATAACTTGCATTTTTGTAACGTAAAATATTTCTACAAAATGTAGATACAATATAAAAATTTCACAAGGTTACAAGAAAATTATAATATTTCTGAAAGAGAAGAAAATGGAATGTATGTTTCACACAACGATATTTTAATTTGAAAATTCTGTCTACATCTTACGTGTAATAAAAATATTTGTATTTTTTCTATATTATTACATCTTATATAATATAAATATTTGCATCGCAATCTTACGTTTATTAACCCTTTAAGGCCCAGTGTACATAATTATGTACATTCACTTTGAGTTCTTCCCAAATGTTTTGTATTGATAAAGTACCGTTTCTGTCGATATAATACTCTTGATCCGTTTTATATTGAGCTAGATTCTCTATTTCAATTCCTAAAACAATGGTGTTCCTGCTAAACAAGTCACTATTGTGATCGTTGATCGTAAATTTTACTCAAACGGAATCGATGCCTGGGCCTTAAAGGGTTAATTGTGCGTATATTTATTAAGTCTTAAAAATAGCCTTAAAAAAGTCTTAAAAATAGACTTTAGAATTTTACACAGTAAAAAATCGTGCGTCCATATGTTAAAATTTTCTTGTGTTACCAAGATTTGATTATTATTTCAATGTAAAATTAACATATAATAGATATGTTATTATTTTCGTAATATTTTCATGTGTTACATTTATGTTAACGTAATAACTTAACACTTTATGTACGTCATTTAGAAATTGAATATTATTTTGAGTTCTTTTAACACAATTATTTCAAAAGATCAACATTTCTTAAAGTCATTTTAACATAAACAGAAGTTAAAGTAAATCTTCAAATAATCGTAAACCTTGACATACAAAATATTCAAATTCACTAAAATCAAATGTTTCTATTACATATAATTTAAGTTAAAATGATTAATGTCATTTGTTAATATAACTGCTTAATTATCTTGTAAGTTATTATTACAGCATACTTAAAGTTAAAAGAACAAACATAAATGTAAAGTATAGTGTTAATTAATTAACATTTCTAGTTTGTCAACAAGTAACACACGATGAATGAGTTATTTTAACTATTTAAAATTTAGAGTGGACTTTCTGGGACATGTGAAAAATGTTACAATTAACATTTTATTTTTTACTGTGTAAGAGTAAAGAATACGACAATTATTGAAACACCCTGTACGTAAGATCGTTACACAGCGTTTCCTCCCAATCCCCGCGTGTCCGATACTCGCCTGCGCCGCGTAATTAAATTTTACTTCTCACCGCGCCTGCATCTTTCAGAAACGAGCTCTTGAAATTAATCTCGCTCGTATAAATTGGCCGATGCGCCGCCGCGCGGATGGCCGAGTAGCCGTGTTTATGCCTGGTTATAGCTCTCTGACCAGCATGCGCGTTTTAAAGACGAGCCAACGATAGTGAAAGTCCGCGCAGAAAAGAAACGTTTACAGCGAAAGTTAGTCCCGTTCGACCAATTGAGGCGCGGTTTATATCGAGAAATAAATAAAAAAGAAAGTATTTTCAGCTCGTAATTATTCAAGATAAGCACGTTGTTTCTCGCGCTCCGTAAATAAGCGGTATTTTTAGATTTCATTGGCCAGACATGAGATTAAATGGATTTTTTCGTTGGCCAAGGGAATTAATTAAGATTAAAAGTAAATTAAGGTCGAGTTTCAGATTCATGTCCCTTTCATTTTAAAAGTCCGAGCTTGTAATCGTTGCAGATAGATATGCCATTTCCACTGTTTTATAAATAAAAAGGGTCATTGTAGATAGTTTATTGCAACAAAATTAATTGATGGAGATCATAAATAAGTACCACAAAGAATTATCTTGGCTAAAATTTAAAATTCTAATTCTTGCAAATATACGAGATTAAATTATCATCGTCGATCAGCAAGAAATTAATAACTCTTTGTCAGA
Organism: Aphaenogaster ashmeadi; assembly: GCA_003063805.1. Taxonomy (NCBI): domain Eukaryota; kingdom Metazoa; phylum Arthropoda; class Insecta; order Hymenoptera; family Formicidae; genus Aphaenogaster; species Aphaenogaster ashmeadi. The sequence goes on from NJRQ01000488.1 coordinate 40,958, forward strand.
TGTGGATAAAGAATTCCTAAATGCAATATACGATAAAGTTTTAAAATCTACATAGTCGCACCTTTTTCTCGTCTCTCTCTCTTGTCGTCGAGTTTCCTTATTTATTATTTATTATTTATTATTAGAATTCAATGTACTTACTTACTTATTTATTATTTGTTATTATTAGAATTTGATGTACTTGACACGCACTTTCTCAGTTCAGTC
>NJRQ01000488.1:53855-86775 GCA_003063805.1 Aphaenogaster ashmeadi
CATACATTTCATTACATGGCAGCATCTCTGTAAAGAGATATTGACCATATCCTATTATACCCGTGATCCCATTATGCCCCTCCATCCCCTATTAAAATTGAAACCGGTATGTATATACCGAAGTGGACACTGCTTATCAATCGCGCGCACCGCAGCCGACTCTGTGCGACGCGTGCAAAAACCTGCAGCGACATGAAGTTTCATTGTGCGCTCAACAACTTGTTTGGTTTCATGCAAAAAAAACATCCTCAAACCACACTCCGCAGACGTTGGCAAGCTGAAGTGGATCGACTCACACGGGTGCAAATCCAGTAGGAGACTTCAGTATGGCTCCGATCACCAGAAACGGAGTATCGGCCAGAGTGAAGGGTGTTTCTAATACCTCCGGCTCTTTGATGCACGGATATGGATTCTTCCATTCTATGGGACAGAGTTTTCCAATCACGAATAACAACGCTGACACGACAATGTATGCTCCGATTACATGCACCCAAACGTCTTTCGAAAACGGCCCTAGAAAGGACAGTAGGCCTGGAGGAGCTCTTGTTGGTGTCCTGTAGAGAACGCTTATACCTGAAACATTATTTGATACAAGCATAAATTCTGGAATCTCGGTTTATGCTTTACATTACTCGATTGTACCACGAATATATTATGTACCATTTTTTACCTAAATTCATAAATGGATTCGTAAAATCTACAGCGCTCTCTCTTTCCGCCGTGATCGTCAGATCTGTGATTGCTAAATCAGCTTCCTTCAAGATCAAATGGGAAAATCAGCGCGTTATATAAATCTCTATAGGAAATATTGGGCGGAAATATAGAGATGAAATGTTGATCTGTTTGTTTTTCATCGATCATGTAATGCAATTGTTTATACCTCTTTGTTAGATTGTAGAATGAAAATATAAAAAGTGAAAACATCTTTCAACAATATTAATTGTAAATTAAGATGCATTTCATTTTGTATTAGCAATGAAACCGATTTTAAAAAGTAAAATACTTGGAAATCATCAGATTCTACCGACATATCTGTAAAGAGGCAACTGCTTTATCGATATAAGAAGCTACAACGCGTTGCTCTCGCATTGTGTATACGGTGGAAGGTAGCAGCACTATTCGCGAACGAAGTTGATCAAGTCAATATTCTGCTCATATAAGATGAAATCAAAACGCGAAAAAATGTTTCATCGACTTACACCAGCGATTATTTTTCCCAACATTCCGTTCCACTTCTTGGTTACGTTATTAAACGATCCGTAAGCGCCATCGGTCTGAACTTCAAAGGTGTAATTAAACCCCAACATCTTGCTCATTTCCTGAATTATGTCTATCGCGAAACCTTCGTATCGATCATTTCCAATCAATATAGAAGATGATTCTTTACGCATCCCATACGGATCTGTCTGGAATTTATTCCAGTTTAATCTCTCAGGAACAGTTCTTTTTATCTTATATCTCCTTGTATCAGTTTAATATGTAGAATAAAAGATATATATAGAATAAAAATGTGTGTGGTAGCATAGATAATGAAGTGTTAATTTTTAAAATAATTGTAACAATTATTATCTTCTCAGAGAAATAAAATTAATATTGTTAAAATTGATAATAACATTCTTTCGCTTGATTACATGCCATAATTTCTAAAATATAACGTACTAAGTATGCTACATCAACATATATTATATTATATCTAGATTGAAATGTATTGATGTGAATAGCATGCTTATTTTCTCTCTAAATTAAAATTATTAACACTAGCAATAGTAAAGTATTTTGCAAAATTAATAATTTTTTTACTTCCGTTATATATATATATATATATAATTTTATTTCATATTACTAATAGAAAAAATTATCCATTTTTTCTTCATAATTTTTAACTGATTATTAATTTAATTCATTATTAATACAATATCTACGATGATGATTGAAACATACTAGCGATATCAGGACACGAAAATGCTTATCACGTAAACTCTTGTCATCGTCTACTCCGGGAATTCTGTATCTTGGTTTCCATTGAATACCGAAGTTAGTCCATATTCCGACTTTATGCAATCCTTCATTCCCTAGATTTACGATGTCTAGTTGGAATTCGCTTCGGAATCCAGCCGTGTCAAATTTTATCATACCGCTCAGTCCGTGTATTTGCTCCTATAGGTAATTCAAAAGTTTATACGGATACGTACATTACACAGAGATTTCTTGATATCTTCTAAGAAATATACACACATCTGGGGGTCGATTATGTATCTCAAAACTTAGAGAAAATTATAAATGTGAGCGAATTCATTAGAATATTTATAATTTCATTGGTCAAAACACTGCAAATCCAAGCGTGTTATTTTAGCTGAAACTCTTTCTACACATTTCTTGTCGTTTTAATCATGTCATTTAACACGATTGAACGTATTAATTTTTAACTTAGTACGCATAAACGTGTTAAATGACATAACCTAAACCGGCAAGAAAGATGTGAAAAGAGCTTCAGTCAAATATGTTATTTTTAGATGTTTATGCGTGTAAAAATAACACGCTTGCAGTGAACCTAGAGTGAATTCGCTCAGTTTTGTAATTTTCACTAATTGTAAGTTTTGAGATACATAATCTATTCCATGGTTTCACCAACACTTTATTCGCAGACTATATAGTTTCTTTTTTTGCATTATTATAAAGATTTATTTATTTATAAAAAATATTTATATTCAGTGAACAAAAATTACATTACAAGGAGGGAATTATTCATGCTTGGTGAAACCATATTTTAGTAATCTAGAAATTATAGTATATTCTAAATTATTTTAAAATTAACTCTAAACATATGCGTATATATCTTTTGGCAGTTATGGAACATGTTAGCTCTGTTGTGTATACATCTAAATGCTAATTGCTATAAATGATAATTGCACATACGTTGCGCATATAATTACTTAAGCTGAAACCGTGCCCCCAAATTTTCGTGCGGTTGCAAGATAATTTTTTGAGGTTTCCTTTGACGCTGTTGCGTAATCGCGCATAACTGCTCGCGAAAAGTTGTACTGCATCATAAGCGAGCGCCGCTTCCACCCTTAAGTGGGAACCGTCTGCCAAGTTCCAATTAAGAGACCGAGATTGGAGAGTACGTCGAACAATTGAGCTTTCCGGGTCGATTAAACGTACGCCCGTTAAATTCACTCCGGAGTATTGGTAGGGTTCTAAGTCCAGAGTCTGCAGGTCCTAATAATCGAATGTGCGTTATATATTATTGTCAATTATATATTCACGAATCAGATAAAATTTAAAGAATTTGTACACACAATTAACCGTATCTATTATTCCGTACATAAGATTATTTTTCATAAATTTATAACTGTAATCTTTTCAAGATATTTGATACGATATATTCTGCTATATGATGCTAATTTTAAGTGAAATGTTAGAAATCATAAAAGAATGTGATATCTTACCAGAGAAGCAATAATTACTCTATGTTTCTCTGTCATTATTCCGACTTGTTGTGCTTGTTCGAGAACAGACGCAAGAATATCGTATGAACAATCGATTATGATATTTTTATATCCAGATATCTTGACTTCCTTCATGGTTTGTCTGCAAGTAAACCTTGTCTCGTTAATTTTTGGATGGCTTGTATCTTCAGAAAAAATCTCGGCAATAGCGACATATGTGGCTGCGCGAGTGACGTTCGCTTCATATCCAGACAGTCGTATCGTAAATCATCGCGATATTTCCTGGCGTTTACGGCGGGGCTAAATAATAGCACAGGTGCATAATAACTTTGTTTGACAAACGTCGCTTGCGCATGCACGCAGGCTCGTATGAGGGACGACTTATTTATATGGTTCGCGCACGCATACCTGAAATTTGGTCCACTACCTAAATGGAACACCATCGCGGAAATGGTACTCAGGTTTGGCAACTTGAGCAGGCGGTTCATGCGTATCAGGCCATCCGCGTTGTCATAAAGCACTGCATATTCTTTCCATTTGTATTCTTCTATTAAGTTTTGAAAAACCTATGTAATTTTGAAAAATAATCTTCAATGTAGCGAACGGTAATAATCATTGAAATTTATTGAACATAAAAAATTTTAATTTTCTTTGTTTTCAATCTTGACTAAATTACGTTTGGTTAACGAATTTAATTAGCAAACAACGCTTGTGAATAATTAAAATAACGAGAGTAAATTTAGAGTAATATTTATCTGGATATTGAGGCAATATTTAAGAGAATTTTTATAAGCAATGCAATTTTTAAATTTTGATTTAAACACTTTTTAGTCTAATTTCGTGTTTTGTAAAAAAATTCCAGCCAAGTTGAATGTAATTATGTGACTCAGATTGCTTGTAAATTGAAGACAGTTTGTAAGTTGCTAGGTTTATAAATAAGAATAAGTACCATGGAGAGCGTATCGGAGTGCGGATACAGGTTTATTACATTGCCACGTTTTGGTTCGGAATCCCATCTGGCAGCAATATGAGGTATATCCAGAGTATCGCACATACTTTGAACGTGGCTCGCTGTCGATTTGTCTTGGGGACCGAATATTCCGGCCACTCCGTTGTTTACCAGCTCGCATGCTGCACGCAGTGTCCAGAAATACATAATGTGATCTCATAAAATGTTTCGCATGCATTATTTGCATTAGCAATCAAGCACTTAATTGCGAGTAAATTGAAGCGTTATTGACTTATTATTTTTATTGTATTTTTATAAAACTAATCCTTATTTAAATTTGTTTTATTTTAGCTTAATATGTTTGTTTCTGAAAAAATTTTACATATATAATGGATGTTCTTGTCAATTGATGAAATTATAATTTATATGTATTAGGTAACGCTCCTTTAATCTTCTCAATTTTTATTTGTACTTCTTTTTGTCTCTATATCACTATGTACGACCGAATATGTTTGTTATTATAGTGCACTTGAAAAGGACCCAAAACTTAGGGTCGAAACATCGTATGTACCGTTTTTAATTTGAAATATACGGTTGGCCAGTTGTTGTCGATGAAATTTGAATTTATTGAAGCGTTATTGTTTCTATTGTTTTGTAATACATTAGTATAACGCATAAGTAGTGTTTGGAAAAAAATTTGTATGCAATATACCGCAAGATTCTGAATGCGCTTATTAAAGCGTGCTAGATTATATATTTGCCATGTATAAAAAAAATGAATAGGAAATATCAATTCAAGCGCGAAAAAAAACAGATTGTATACCTATGTTTGCTACTTGAAATGCATTCTTGTTGACTTTTTCTGTTAACAATACGCCTCTCGTGTGCTTGGTAGTAGTGATGTTCCTATTTACCGCTTTGATTGATATTTCAAATGCTTTTTGAATCATCTCATCACTGTCGAACAAGCCTCCTACGATCATTCAATTTCATCGGTACGCTTGATTATCGATATTCTGCCTTTATCCGCATGTGTTATTGTTTATGAGAAACGCGGCGAGCTTACCGATTAGTATCTCCCTCGGAAATCCCAAAATATTGGGTATAAATGCAAGAGTGACGTAAAGGAGTAGCATTTCTCGGCCATTCTAAAAGAGGATCGTTCTAATAGCAGCGCAATTAGTAAATGGTACAGAGTGTGCGGTACAAAGCTTTTTTTCTCTTTAAAAGTGAATATTTAATTATGGGAACTTTTATTAAGATAGATTAAAAAATTAAATTAGTTTTTTGTTTGTTATTGCCATTGCATTAGTGCTATTGCCCTGCCATCCTAGATGATCTAACATTCAAGCGCGCTAATATAGTACATACACACACACACAGCCAGTGTGGTATATTTAGATACTTCTCGCCTCGCCGTGCCAACAGCGTACTCTGCAACAGCTTCTCTCAATCTATTTGCTGAAAACAACTGTCGAATGGTTCACTGACAGTCTCTGAGAGCTGTCAGCGGTACATATAAATTCGGTTTTTTTGGAAGAAATTCCATAATTTCGAATATAGAAAGTTTGGATATGTTAATATAATGTGCATTATGTGTATATTTTATTCAAATAATTTAAATAAAACGTTCGAAAGATGTAATATTGTTCAAAAGGTATATTAATTTTCCAAATGTTCACTGAATATGTGATCGGAGTACAAAGTAAGTTTAGCAAGCTTCTATGTTATTTGGAAGAATAATTTGCGCAGATTTTTTAATTTTAATTTTTTTTTGTAATCTTTGAAATCTACACAATCCTATTAAATAAAATTTTTACTTATATGACTAATTATGTATCTACAAGAAGGAAGTTAATGGTGTTTTAATTATAGTATTATTTTACAAACGTGTATCTGTTTTTATAAAATTTATTTTGTAAATATTTTCCTTTTTGCTCAAATTTGTTCTTGTCCAATGAATTTATTATTCTATCATGTCACATAGTGTATTCAACTCTGTAAGAATGCACTTGACGTATCCAGCATATTTTCGATGTTTTTAAACCTTGATCTCATTGTAACAAAAGCGCTAAATAGTTCGATGTGACGTGAAGCTATTTATCATTCGCGTGGCTCGTTGCCAAAATAAAATTCAGGCGGCATTGTTGCATTGAGAAGTGCGTTAAATTTTTCCTTTAACGCGAGGAAACCAACCATTTTCTGATTATGGAGCAATGTTACGTGGTTAATGATTTCAGAGATTTATGCGACAGTCTCACGTGATTCATTACAAGCATCTTTCGTCCACGTCTACGTAAAAAACACTCGTGTTATATTTGTTCATTTGGGTTGATTTGTTGATTGATAGTATGAGATCACTCGCGCGATTAGTTGTACTTATTGCAAATTATTGGAAACACTGAAGAAAAGTACTTGACGTGAAGAAAATTCGTCGTGTCACCGAACTTGTATAGCGCGAGCCACCCGGCGCTATCGAAGCCAGTGGCTATACTATCCCATGATTACCAGTTGACTATTTCAACCACATGCAAGAGCCTGAAAAGTAGGTAATAGAACCGCACCCTCTCGTACGTTGTACTGTTGTTTTGCGCATGACTCATCATCGTGACTTATCTCATTTAAAAGGGTCGTTTTATCATTATTAATTATCATATGAGAATTATCTTCTAGAATTGCCATTCTAGATTGTCATTCGAAAATTTTATGTAATTAGCAGTTGAAATATTTCTTTTCAGATATAGTAATTTCTAATTATTTTACTCTATTTTACTTATAACCTTTTCCTTTCCTCTTTCTAAATTAAGTCAAGTCGGGATATTTATTTGTTTCATTCTGTTTACATGAGTGTGGAATGAGTATAAGGAAATAAAATTATAAAAGAGGATTAAAATTTTTCTATATATATATATATAGCAATGTTAATTATCATTTATACTAAGATTTGTCACTATTATTTCTCCCGATTCTTTTACTATTTTTATTAGCACTTCATATGTGAAGGAAATGAAATTACACAATGATTTAAAATAAATTTGTTGAAAATTATATTATATATTATATATATCTCTCTCTCATAATTCTTTTATTTAATACACAAGTGGTTTAAAATATTTTATGCAATTCATGTTAGGTCTAACGGCTCAATTCGACACTATTATTGTGAACTACAAAGTAGTAAATCTTTGCAAACAATAGCTCTTTTATTATTCGAGACTTGTTCCGTCGTTATTTGTCGTCAGTTGGTGACGTTCTTATCACTGTTGGTATAAAACCGTACGGAGGAGTACATCCTCTTGTACTGTCATCTTCGCTTTTGCTGGACAATCCATTTTTTCTTCGTACTGATTTAGAGCTACTGCATTTCGCGATAAATTTCAGTTCGTTTATTAATTCCTCTTTAAAGGGCACCTATAAGTAAATGACATATCATGTACTTTAAATGAATACATTGTGTGTTGTGGAAAAAAAAGCGATTATAAATATCTATTGAATATACCACGAGGCTTTTCGGAATCGCTAATTATAATTCATTATTATTTATAATTCACTTAAAATATGTTAAGTACAAAATTATTAAATCAATGAAATTGTTTCAGATTATTCTCATGACATTATGCATTAATTTAAATAACCGTCTTAATTCTTTAAATTAATTTTATATATAGATTATTTCTGATTGATTTTTTTATTTCTGTGTTAAAGCTGTATTGGAAAATTCGGTGCGTTTTGATGGAAAGCGGTATAACTGCATTATAAGTAAAAATAGTCCGCTTACATTTTCTCGAATGGACGTTCGGGCAACATCCCAAAGTAATTCAAATATAGTGTACACACAGGACAAGAGAACGCCAACGGTTAGTACCAAGAAAACACCACCCACATTTTCAAGATCTAGTGGCTCTGCTGAACCGCCTCCACCGTTTTCCTAAACAGCGATGCGTGACAAGCAGATTAGATAGTTGTATAATATGTACAATTATGATGTACAATACAGATTTGATAAAAGCAAAATCACGTTTATCTGCCACTTACCCGACATTTGCCGCCGCCTCTTTTTTGCGTCCACCATTTTTTTTTTATTTCGTTTAGAGTGCCGCCTTCCGATAATTTTAGAATGGCTGCGTTTAAAGGAAGTCGATATTGTGAGTCTGCAACAATGTTCTATATGATAACGCAACTGATTGCAATTATCTCTTAAATAGGAGTAAAGTAAATGACGGAATTAGATTTCCTCATTATTGTAAAATTGGATTGAATATTACTAGTGATAATTTTGCACCACAGCGTAATACTTTAGAATGATGTAATGTTAAAAAAGAGAAATAATTAACAAAGTGCATCTTTAATCTCATGAATCTGAAATTGAAGCGAATTCTTGTTTGTTAATAAATTATTTCTCATATTTCATTAACAAATTATATTTTGCATTAGCACAATATATTGCTCTTGTTGATCGAGAATCTAAATCCACTTTACAATTTTTACTTTTAGCACGTTTTAGCTACTAAAATATATTACATTGATAATTTAATATAATATATATTACTGCAAATATATATAATAGAGTTTTCCAAAATATTCTTTTTGACTTTTTTTCAAATTTTCTTTAGATTTTGATAATTTTGTAACATAAATAAAAATTTAAAATATCCTTGATAAATAAATTTGATAATATTGAAGTTTATCAAGTATTACTAAGATAGTATACAAAAAGAATTCGATTTTTATGGTTTAAAACTATGGTTTAAAAATATAAAATATTTGAGAAAATGCTTTATTACTACATATAAATCTATGCAAATATTATTTTGATAAAAACTTACTTTTTTTCAATGCAATTCCGTAGCCTTTCTCATCTAATAAGTCCCCTATCTGCGTGACCTCGCAATTGCGTTCGATTAAATACCTAATGTATATGTATGATAATATATGTACGTGTGAAATAAATAAAAAAATATACATATATTGTATAAACAGTAAATAATACTCGATAGTAGAAGATTCCATCAGAAAGGCGTAATCTTCCTTTTTCGTCTTGCTTAAACCGTCCTCATTTTCCTTTACTAACACGTCTTTCTCATTTTCCTCCATGTACTTATACATTTGTTGGTACGTCTCATGAGTGCTGCCCTTGGAATTAACAAAATTAGGAGTGAAAAACATTAAAGAAGATACAGAGAAGTGGATATGGGAGAAGCTGGATGTATCGCAAAAAGTGGAAAAACGAGCAGTAAAAATAGCAATGGTGCGGAGACGGAAAGGAAAAACGAAGGGATATTTGAGGAAGAGAGGAAGGAAAAAAGAAGGTAACAGTACAGGATTTAGAGAAAAAGAGGAAAATAATGCTGAAGAAGAAACAATTAAAAGGAACAAGTATTTTTATTGATGACGATCTAACAAAAGCAGAGAGGAAAATACAGAAGAGAATTAAAAAGAGAGCAGAAGAGGAGAAGAAGAAAGGGAATAGAGTAAAAATAGACTATCAAAGGATAGAAATAAACGGAGTATGGATGAAATGGCAAGAGGACAAGGAAGACTTAAAGCCCGTAAATTTTCGGAAAGGAAAAGAATCAACACAAGCGACAAAGAATCAATAAGAGTGGTATGCTGGAATGTAGCAAGGGCAAGGAATATCGCAGAGGCATGGGATTATTTAAAGGAATTCGACTGGATAATACTACAAAAGAAACTTGGATAGAAAAGAAAAATATAAGAAATACAATGAATAGACTAGATAAAGATTATAAATGGTGGATAAAGGAAGCAATAAGAGTAGAAGTAAAGGCCCCAGCGAGAAATGATTAGTCGAATCGATGTCGATTCGTCGATGAATGATCGATGTCAAATCTTGGCTGATATTTTTGTCATCTTCGACTTCATCATAATTATTTTTATGTTAATTGAACAATTGCAAATATGTCTATAAAATTTCTATTGTCTTTCGGCTAATTCTACATCGAATACACAATATATATGTATGTGCTGTGTTTTCTAACTTTATCTCAATTTGATATAGAATTGACCGCGAAAGAAATAGAAATCTTATCTATAATATATTCGCATTTAATATTTTATATTTACTCAATTAACATAAAACAATTATGATGATCGAAAATGACAAAAATATTAACCAGTATTTGACATCAATCATTCATCAACGTCGAATCAATGTCAATTCGACTAATCATTTCTAGCTGGGGCAAAGCGAAAGGAGGACAAGTGATTGACAGAAAAGGAAGTGGAGACTTTAAAATGGAAGAATGGGAATTTGGTGTGATAATAAAAGAAAGGAGGATAGAAACAATAGTTATAACAATTTATAATAACGTAAAGGTAATATCAGTAGGATATAAATAATATCAGAAGGAATACGATATACTGGATACGATAATAGAGGAGAAATTGAGAGAGGCAGGGAATCTACTAATAGTAGATGATTGGAACGCACGCATAGGATCGGAAAATGCAAGAGTTGAAATTGTAGAGGAAGAGGAGTGTGGGAGAGAAAATCAAAAGATAGAATGCTATATAGTGAAGGAAAGAAATTGCTGGAATTTTGTGAGGAATCTGGTTCAACTATCTTGAATGGTAGGATGACAGGAGACAAAGAGAAGGAAGAAATACGTATATAGGAAAGAAAGGAGCATTAATCATTGACTATACATAATAAAAGAAGAAGGGGGGGAGCAGTAGGTAAAAAAGATGGAAATAGGAGTGAGAGAGGAGTCAGATCACCTACCGATAGAACTAGTAATAGAAGGGGGGAATGGAGGAAGACACAGAGAGAAGAAGCGAGAGGTATAGGGGAGTATAGATGGAAATTGAGAGAAGAGAAGATGGAAGAATACCGCAACATTTTCAGAGAGAAGTGGGAAAATAGGAGAGTGGAAAATGAAGAAGGCATAGAAAGAAAACTAAAAGACTTAATGGGAATGACAAGAGGAGCAGCAGAGGAGGCAGGAATGAGAAATAAGAGAAAAAAGGGGGGTCTACAGAGACAAAGAATATACACAAGAAAAGAAGAAAGTTAGAAGAGTACTGAAGAAATACAGAAAAACGAAAAAGGTGGAGGATAGAATGGCACTAATAATAGCAAAAAGAAAACTGAAGAATACATATAAAGCAAAAGTAAAGGAATAGAAGGAAGATAAATAGAAAAAAATAGAAAACAGTAGGAGTATATCGAGTTTCTGGAAGGAACTAAGGAATTTTAAGCTTAAAAGGAAGAGAAGAGGGTCTAACATAGGGAAGGAGCAATGGTTGGAACATTTCAAAGGGTTGCTAGGGGAAGGACCAGGAGAGAGATTAGAGGAGAAGGAAATGTTGACACCAAGAGGAGATCGGGAAGGAAGAGATAGGGAAAAATCTCCAGGGACGACAGAATGGATCCCGGATTGGGAATTGGACTTTAGCAAAGGGGAAGTAAGAGAAACGACGGCAAGAATAAAAAGAAACAAGGCGCTGGGAGAAGACAAACTGATAGTAGAGTTCTTTAGAGAGATGCCGAAGGAAACAAGTGGACGGGGATACTAAACGAGATGTGGAGAAGAGGAGTCATTCCAGAAGGTTGGAAAAGGGCAATAATCATATACAACATCGGATATACAAAGCTAGAGACGAAGAGGCAACAAAAAACTATAGAGGGGTATTATTATTAAACACAGGATACAAGATTTTAGCGATGATATTAAACAATAGATTAAGAGGGTGGTTAGAAAGGGAGAACAAGTTAAGAGAAAGTCAGGCAGGTTTTAGGGAGAAAAGAGGAACGAGAGATCATATATTATTGTACTAAACGCCCTCACATAAATAATAGAATAAAACAGAAAGGGAAAAAATTGTATGTAGCCTTTGTTGACCTGAAATCTTTTAATAAAATAAATAGGCAGACAATATTAAAGAAATTGAAAGGGGTAGGGATACAAGTGAGAATGTTAAGAATGAGAATGTTAAGTGAGATATATGAAGGAACTTATAGTAAGATAATAATCGAGGAAGGACTAACCGAAGAATTTGAGACGAAAAAATAGGTAAGACAGGATCGTCTTCTGAGCCATACTCTAATATATTTTTAGATGACATAGATGAGAGAGAAGAATGGGAAAGGTGGAAGGAAGGGGGAACAATAATAGGTAATTAGAGGATATTTGGATTAAAATTTGCACGATAAAACGACACATAGCGGAGAGCACGGTAGGGATGAGAGAAGTGATAAAGGCATTAGAAGATTATAAGGATAAGAACGATTTAGAAGTAAACACATTGAGAAAACCAAGATAATGATATTTAGAAGAAGGGGGAGAAAAAAGAAGGGAGAAAAATGGGTAGAAGAAAGAGGTAGTTAACAATTATAAATACTTAGGTTTTTAGTTCACGACAAAAAAAAATATATAGGATACATATAAAAGTACAAACAGGGAAATATCAAAAAGCGATAAACGCAACTTCGGGCTTAAGGATAAGAGCGAGGCTAAGTACTCTTCAGAGAAGAATATATTTAATGGACATCATTATTAAATCAGGGTTGCTATATGCGGCAAAGATATGGGGTTAGAGAGAATGGGAGGAAGCAGAGAGAATACAAAGTAGGTATATGAAAATGAATATAGGATTGTATAGAAATACGCCTGCGTATATATGACAAATAGGAGCGGAAAGAGAAAATGTCGAAATACAAGCGAGGATAAGAGCGAGCAAATATTTGTTAGAAATAACAGACATGGAAAAAAATAGATAGTAAAAAATATTTAAAGATGGAGATAAGAGGTTTAAAAAGAGGGAAATCGACCCAGAATGGATGAAATTGGTGGTAAAGGCGTTTGAGGAAGTAGGAGAGGGGGAAATAGTAAATTTAATAAAGGAAGGCAAAGAGATAGAAGTAATAGAGAAGAAAATGAAAGGAGCGGCGAATATTAAGCTAGAACAGGAGATAGAGGGAATAGAATAGATAAATCACGATATTGTAAGGAGAACAAAGATAGAAAAAAAGAGATAGAACAGGAAGTATGTTAGAGGGATAAAAGGATGAAGGGGAAGGATAAAGAACAGTGGACAAGAATGAGATGTGACAATATTGGAAATAAAGGAAACAGAGCGGAGAGACAGGTATGTACGGTATGTGGAAAAGAGGAGAAAGTGTGGAAGCACATGTGGAAATGTGAGAAATCTAGTCAGGGAAGAAAGAATTAAAGAGTAGTTGGCCATGGAAGGAGAGTTAGATAGGACGATTGAAGAAATGTTGAGAGGGAATATTAATACGATGGCATGCGAATACACGAGAATATATGAAAAAACAGGGTATAAAAAGACGAAGCGTAAATAGCGAATAATAGGAAGCATAAAGCATAGAGAGTAAACACGAGTGCAATATTGTATAGAAATTTAAGTAATGTAAGATTTATGTCCACAAATATGTACAATGTATGGATGGTGAATAAAGTATTATTATATAATGTATTTTAATTCAAGCTTTTAATTATTTACGATTGTTATGTCTTGAAAATTTAAAAATTAGAAAATATAGCTTTTTAAGAAGAAAATTATATCATATAGTAATTATATACTAATTTACGGAGAGAATTTTTCGTTATATTTTGCCGCAAAATTCACTACAAATTTTACTATGTTTGGTAATAAGCTTGGAACAATTTGGCAACCTGTCAAATATTATTGGTAACGAAAGGAATTTCTGAAATATGGAAGAAAACATTTTATAAACAATATAATAAAAATTACCAAGCAGATTGTAACACCCGACACGAAAAAAACCGAGAATCATCGGACTTAGCCGATAAATTATTATGCTGCATGGTAAAATTATCATGAGCGACTAAGTCAGATTAAAAATATTATGCTGTATTGTAAAAATTATATAAGATATTTTACATGTTTAGTACTACTTGGCATCTATTCAATTTAAAACAATAAAGAATTATAAGATTTTAACATATTTTAAAATTATGGAAATTTTACTATGTATTTTAGTAAAATTAATCAAATATATTTTATATTTTATTGTGGTAGATATATTAATATTTTTTATTGTGGTAGATATTAATCAGAGAAAATTGCATAAAAATCTTTGAAATACCATGTTGTCTCATGACTACCATGATTTTCAGGGTAAATTTTAAGAGAAAATTCTCTCTGTGTTTAAATTAAATACAAATTATTGTTTACGAATGCTTTTTATAGTATAAATGGCTTCAACTTGACCATTTCACATGTAATAACTTTACATTATTGTTTGAATTATTTATTATTATAAATATTTCGACAATTCAGAAAAATGGACGTACTTTGAAAAAATCTAACGTGGATCCACCTTGTTTTGCTCCATATTTTATTTCTTTCTTTTTTGCCAATTCTTCAACATTGTTAAACGGCGACGTTACAGTCTCCACCGTTAAGAAAGCCGCCAAATTAGCTGTGTAGCTCGACACAATAATCAAACAGAAGAACCACCAGCAGCTTGCAATCATCCTTGTAGAAATGCCTCTGAGAACAATTAAAATTGAGATTTAACTCTGCTGTATTAATTTTTAATTTTATAGTATGTTTTTATTTTTATAATATATAACATTTTTCATCTAAATTATATAAAATTCTCAAAAACTGACAAATAATATTGATAAAAATGATAATGATTTAAGATGTGAAATTGGCTAAAGAATATAGGTGACTATAGAAACCTATAATATAATATCTAAGGAGAAGAAAATTTTTAATTTATGTTTATGTTTCAGAATTATTTAAATAGTGCAATACACATTGTTTTTTGTATTTTTAAATCTAAAAAAATATTTTAATATTTCACTTTTGATAACTTATTTAACATATTGATTAGTAGGGATGACGCTAGGTTATTCGGTGCTCCTATATAATATTTAAATCAGCACTCTACATTTATACAGGGTGTCAGCACTCTACATTTATACAGGGTGCCTTTAACCTTAACATTATTTATTTTTACATTTCTAATTTTTTTCAATGTTCCATTAAA
The DNA here is from genome assembly GCA_003063805.1 of Aphaenogaster ashmeadi. Lineage (NCBI taxonomy): Eukaryota > Metazoa > Arthropoda > Insecta > Hymenoptera > Formicidae > Aphaenogaster > Aphaenogaster ashmeadi. The sequence goes on from NJRQ01000488.1 coordinate 69,259, forward strand.
GTAATTATTAAAAAAACGTATGTCACAAGTAATTTGATATAAGTGCATTAAAAGTCAAATAGATATTCTGTCTCTTATACACATCTAGATGTGTATAAGAGACAGGCAATTTGTATGGCAGCAATTTCCATGTTGTTAATATTTTTTAGAAACTGGAATTGATGCCTAATAAATTTATGTATAACGCAGTTATATTAAAATACTCGATATGCTAGAAACATCTGAAATATTTAAATTAAATTATTTTTCACATCTTACCCTGTCTCTTATACACATCTAGATGTGTATAAGAGACAGGTAATTATATGTATGTAATGTACAAATAAGTTCCATATAGAAGCAGAAACAATTTCTTAATAAAAATATCATTGCGTATTTGTATGATAATTTCGATGTTGTTAAGAGGGCTCTCGTGGTAGCACCTTTACTACTTGTCATATCATCATGCCTGAGCGCGCGAAATGTCAGCTCTGTAATTCGTAAACTTTAATCTAATAATTTAAAAACTATTATAGCCTCGACATTTTTGTATTAGGATTTTCGTCTGAAAATGTTCCAAAAAATACGCTCTTAAAAGGAAATGCGGAGGTTTTGGGACACCCTGTATATATAATATATTTATAAGGCGCAAGCCTGGTCAAGAGTGCGCTGAAAAAGTTGTGCGAAAATATATTTTTTAAATTAGATTTGATTTCTTAAATTGGAAAATTAGTCGAAAAAATCATAAAATTATATTCGACTATTCAACACCGCGTACCTCTACGCGAGTTTCGTGGGATAATCGTTCAATCCAAATGAAGATAAATATTGTAAAAGAAGAAGAAAGAAGACCATTGCAAAAATTGATGTCATATCGAATTATATAGACATATGTCAATGTACACTTACAATTAGTGTTACTGGGATTGAGACACTTTTTTTCGAGGAATTTTGGAATGCATAAAAGTCGCGAATCGTAACTGTTTATTGCATCGATCCATAATGCTACATAGTGGTTCTCCAGTAATTCGCAACTTTTGTGCATTCCAAAATTTATCGAAAAAAGTATCTCAATCTCATTGTATACAACATACACGCTCCCATGTCATGCTTAATTCGCTTACAATTAGTGTGTTACGCCGCTCCCGTTGATTAGTATAATAACAGTATTTTATAATATTAAGAAAATTATTTACACTCACATGGGTGCAATTTCACTGCCCTGCTGCATAATGCTGCCTATCGCAAACCAAAATGCGTTCTTAATTGTGAATTGGTTCTCGAGCATTTCGGCTTCTTCAATACAAGGGTACGGATTGTTCCATTCTGCAGGACATAGTCTACCGACTACGAACAGTAAGATGGATACTATTATGTATGCACCAATAAGATAGAGCCAAACTTTGTTTGAAAATGGCGATAAAAAAGAAAATAGGCTTGGGGCCGCCTTGGTGGGCTTCTTAAACAAAATGCTTATTCCTGTAAAATCATACGCAATTTTTTAATGTTTGGACTGTACAAATTAGAATTGTTTTATATACTTAAAAACTAGCAAAACCAAATTTATTTAGCTTATTTATAATAATGAATTATTACATAACTAAATTCATTATTGGCATCGTGAAATCAACGTATTTTGTTCGTGACGATGTGATCGTAAGATCTGTGATGGCCAGATCTGCTTCCTAAAAAAAGCATTGTGTTTTCGATTTATGAGTCCTGTTATGTTAGTGTAAATCTATCTTTATTTTATTTTATTAGTCCATTATATTTCTCGATATTCAATACTAACATCAGCAATAATTTTTCCAAGCATACCACTCCACTTTTCAGTTTTGTTATTAAATTTTCCATAATCGTTTTCTACTTGCAAAGTATAGTTAAATTCTAATATCTCGCTCAGTTGTTGTATTATGTCTATTGCAAAACCTTCGTAACGCTCGTTGCCTGTCAGCATGGTCATTGATTCCTTTTGCATGCCATACGGAGATGTCATCGAGATTAAAACGATAAAGGTTTTGTTTTGTATGTTCAGTTTAAAATCTGATTTTTGAGTATTGATTTCTGGCAGCCAATCGATGCTTTTCCCTGCCATACTATTCCATTCACCGATTTTTGTCAGACCATTTTCAGTCAAACGTACGATATCCAATTCTATGTTATTACGGAAACCATCCCTATCAAATTTCACAAGGCCCGTTAAACCTCTCGTTTCGGTCTGAAAGCGAAACAACACGATAAAATTTGCTTTTATAACGAGAGAATTATAGAATGGATAATTAATTCAAAGATAAGAAATATTTGTTATAATTGATATTACAAGAATTGTATGGCAGCAATTTCCATGTTGTTAATATTTTTTAGAAACTGGAATTGATGCCTAATAAATTTATGTATAACGCAGTTATATTAAAATACTCGATATGCTAGAAACATCTGAAATATTTAAATTAAATTATTTTTCACATCTTACCGATCGCATAAAGTTGCTTAAACTCAGCCCATGTTTCCACCTGCTATTACCATCACATGGCAATACCTTGATGTCGCCGTTTTTTGTAGCATCTTTTAATTGATTGAAAGCTCTCGCAAATAGTTGTACCGCGTCGTACATGAGCGCGGGTTCAACTTGTAGCTGTGAAGGATTGTCTAAGCCCCATTCATTCTTATGTCTGTCCAATGTTTGAAGCACTATTGGGTCTTCAGGGTCAATCAGGCGCACGCCAGTCAAATTAACGCCGGAATACTGATACGGCTCTAAATCCAAGGTTTGCAGATCCTGTCATATATATGTAATCACTAATCATATACTATTTTTAATCATTAGGACTTTCGGAATTTAAATAATATTTTGCGCAAAAAGTTATACTTATAGTTGACCTGTCATAAAAAGTTCAGGTTATAATATTAATGAAGTTAGGACGATTAAATATCTAATACGCTTGTAATTGAATTATGCGATGAGATATCTAATACGCTTGTTAATGAATATATTAAGTTATTTGTTAAAAATTTCTAGAATTATTTGCATGGATTATGTAACATAATTTCACAATTTCTAATGCAAAATTATTTTTCACATAATAACTTTAAGCTTCCACTAAATTATTATTAACTTCCGCTAAGTATTATTATCATATTTATATACTTTTTACAAAATATAGATTTTTGTTGAAAGCATATTTTATACGTTTCAAGCAAAATTCTATTGTGAAACAATTTTGATTGTTATTATTCTATAATTTTATTCTTAACTTGTGCAAAGCGCTTATGTATCTTACCAGATTTGTTACAATCACTTTGTATTTGTCGGATAAAATACCAACTTGTTGAGCTTGCTTCAAAACGTCGTTAAGAATTTCGTATGAACAGTCGATGATGATATTCTCTATATTCGATGCTTTGATTTCTTGCATTCCTTGCCTACAGAATTCAATATACCTATAGCTATACAATTAACCAACTTTTTTCTTCGAAAATTTTCTGATTTCGCAGATTTTTCTAATCCCATTTAATTACTTTCGGTGTTGACATAATTTAAAGCTATCTAGTTGTTTTCTTTGGTCGGAGAAAAGTGTCTAAAAATCACTTTAAATATTCAAAAAGTGTTATTACATACTAATAATTATTAAAAATACTCATATACTTATAATAATATATTAAACAATTAAGAAAACTAATATTGGAACAATAAGTGAACGATGGGCATATTTTATATGTCTATAAAAATTATTGGTAATCTGCGCGTATATTATAAGTACGCAAAAATCAATTGATTATAACTAATTCTCAAGCAAATAGGATGACTAATTTTCTTGTGATTGTGGGATCGAAAAATCTTCGACATATTTATTTTACAGGGCGAGATTAGATCTTTCTTATTATACCTATAATTCTGTCCGTATCCTAAATGGTACACGAATACGGAGTGCTTTTGTGCGTTCCGTCGCTTGAATAAGATACGCATGCGAATCAGACTGTCGGTGTTCTCGTACAGTATTGCAAAGGATTTCCATTTGAACTCTGTCACTAGTTGATCGTAAACCTGTAAAAGTTTCATTGGCGATTAATATTATGGAAACGCATCGAAAAAACAAGAATTAAGATAAAAGAAAGTTAATGAAAAAATTAGAAAATAATGTCACAAAAATGTAAATGTTATCATTCTATGGTAATTGTAAATGATTCGTTTTCATGATAAAAGTTTTTATCCTTTGCCCAATGCAAACAGAAATTGTATTTCAATTATGTAGATAGATGGTTGCAATAATTTTCTTTGAGAATTAATTTTCTTCGGAAAGCAACATATTGCGTAATTCAGATTATTTATTTATATTATTTATATCAGCCACAGCGTATTTAATGCGATTATAATATCGATCTTTCACATTTCAATTACTTACTCGTGATAACGAGTTTACGTGAGGGTACAGATTCAGACCTAATCCGCGCGGCTGAGAGGGTTCGTCAGGATCTTGTCGTACGGAGATGTGTGGTACTTCAACTTTATCGCATATACTTTGCACATGCTCGGCGATCACTTTTTCCTGAGGTCCAAAAATACCAACTATTCCCAAAGCTAGCAGTTCGCATACTAAACATTTCGAAAAATCGATGTTATAGAAATATACGTAAACTGAAAGAAAGGCTTGGTCATAAAAATCCAGGCTTGGTTAATGTTACCAAGCACCTTGGTGAAATAGTTTCTACTAAACGTATAATAAGTATTACATAATTTAGTTGGCTCAACTAAACAAAATTTGCTCTTTTATAATTATTACAAATGTTTATAATTATTACAAAATGTTTTGTTATTATTATTATTATCGGTAATAATAATCAAATACTTGAAAAAAAAGTATACTATAAATGCATCTCACAAGTTTACCAAGAATTTTTTTTTCAGTATACATATAATAATCTTAAGCTGTGTCATTTTGATCATCCGGAAATAAATAATATCCAATGATAAAAAATATCCAATGATTATTTATTATCTAATAATTATCTTTTTTAGAAAAATTCGTGTTATGGAAACGCGCACAGTATTTTACAACGATGAATTGTGCTCATATTCTATTTAAACGTATAAAATGTAAATTAGAAGATTGTATTTAGTGTCTCATTAAGACGGAAATGTGATAATCTAATATTAAGATCATTTATTAGATATCTTTGTTCGAGAAGATCATGCGTTTAATACCAAGCTTAAGATGACATATAGGATAGTCAGATGTTCGATATTAAATGCGCGATATATTGAATGATATTATCTGGTATCAAACACGTCACTCTGTCTCTAATATTCGCTAGCAGCTTCACCTTTCAATGATACTTCGAATGGGTCTGCTTCAATTTCTTCTGTTTGTGGTCTCAAGAATACATTCGAAAGTTCCTCGTTTTCATGCCTGTCTTTGTTCACCACATTTATCGATGATTCGAACATCCGCTGGATTTCTTCATCTTGCTCTTGGAACAATCCCACTGTAATATATGTACGGACGGCTCTTTTTAAAATCGAGTCTCGTTGACACGGTCGAAATAGCGCACGAAATAGCTCTTTCGTAAAGTAGAGCGTATTAAGAGTATGCGTGCACAAATCCGAATTCAACACACTTCTTCTAATGTTTCGTTACACATTTCTTTTAACATTTAAAGGTATTAGCAATGGTATATTACCTCCATGATCATGTTGCGAAAGTTTAATAATAAAAATGTTTTAAAGATTTAAATATGCTTTTTGATAGATTTGGAAGCTATAATTTGTACCAAATATTGATAAATCTTTTCTTTTGGTATTGTAAGTATATAGTAGGGATATTGTATTGACTTTAAAATCCGTAAGAAAAAATAAATATGAAAATGTTTTTTCATATTTTATTCACATTTTATTTGTTGATGACATCAGTGAGCGTTTAACTTACTTATCTGAACATTTTTCGGAAAACCTAGCACGCACACGTAGGACAGGAATATCAGCAATAATATCAGTAGAGACTTGGTCACCATCTTATGGTCATTCTGCGTACACACAATAAATAGAATTAAAATGCATCAGCCTATACTGGTGAGCATCTTGACAGGTGCAGATGTGTATCCAACGAAGTCAGATATAAACGGCACGTACGAAGCGCACGTACAACCAAATGGAAAGGTCTTGAACGAGCACTTAACTGGCCGACGTTATATAAACTAACCGGAAGGCACCACGCCGCCTGAAAATCGCTCTCGGCGCGCATAAATATTTAGACCCGTCTAAAATCAATCTTCCAATATTGAGTTTAGTTATTTGCTTGATGCTTATACTCTTAATAAATCCCTGCGAGCCTTCTGAGGGATCCCTACGACACGTTACTTTTCCGAGTTTATTTTATCTGTTGTGAAAATAAGTTCTCTTTTTCTTTCTGCTTCTTTCTACGTTGTTACAGCGATTCTCAGACTGTGCTGTGAAGTAAATCAATAATAATATGTTTGTATAAGCAACTTGTTAGCGCAGTGCACGATACTAATTTCGCTAATTTAGTTTGATTTAATCCGATGTGTCGAAGAATTGTTATATTCTTTTTTTACTTATCTCGGACAATTTAAATCTTTTTTGACTAAAATTTTATTTGGCAATTATTGCTATTAATATAATAGATATTTTTATAAATATGTATAAGAACACTGCCCCAAATTGTCAATGAATAAAATAAAATGTTGTGCATTTTATTCTACTTGTTGAACAAAAAAGTTAATTACATCAACATTTTTTTCGCTATCAAAAGATCGTTTCTGGAATAAACGATCTTTTGATATATGTATTTAGTTATTAATGAAGTGGACATGTAGTAAAAGACTCTCTCTTTCACAAATTGATATGTATTTTTACAAATTTTCATGTATTTTACAATTTTCAGAGATTTTGAGAGATGATGCTATTGAAACTTTTTATTTTGTATTAGAGATCTTTTATTTGACCATTTTATAGACACTTATATACATTTTCTATATAATTTTAGACAATTAAATTAAATTTGTCTTTAAATAAATCATGAGAATAATTAAATTGGCAGAAAAAAAAATTACATCACAAATTTATATTCTTAAAACTTAAATCTCCAAAGTTTTTCTCAAGACTCTCAAAAGTCTTTAATCAAGGGGTTATTCACTCGCCTTTTGAGTGTACCACAGATTACAAATGATTACTGATTTCAACGGATTTCAATTGATTTTAACTGATTTCATCCGATTTCATGTGATTTCATACGACCAACTGAATTCAAATGATTTCAACAAGGAGTTATTCACTTGTCTTTTGGGTGTACCACATATTACAAATGATTACTGATTTCAAATGATTTCAAGTGATTTCTCAACTGATTTCAACTGATTTTATCCGATTTCATGTGATTTCATACAACCAACTGAATTCAAATAATTTCACAAGTGATTTCAACTGATTCCAAGCGATTTCCGAGTTATTTTCAATCATTTCAAATACAAGGTGTACCAGTGATTCGCTAAGTGAATAACCCCTTGTCCAAACCTCAAAAACATGAATAAGTGATTTCACAGTAATTTTACAAGTGACTTCAGCTGATTTCAAGTGATTTCATATGACCAACTGAATTCAAATGATTTCACAAGTGATTTCAACTGATTCCAAGCGATTTCCGAGTCAATTTCAATGATTTCAAACAAGGTGTACCAGTGATTCGCTAAGTGAATAACCCCTTGTCTTTAATTTACAGCCATAATTATAATTTTATATTTTTAAAAATTTTTGTTGAGAAAAATTTGAATATAAGTACATAGAGGAGGAAATATAGATGAAAAATTATAAAAGTTTTGTGTACAAATTATGTGAATATACTCGTGAATATGCAACTTGATAAATATTTGTCATTATAGTGATGCCGGTTCCGAAATGATTAATGTCTTACAGTTATGTAAACATCCTTCTTAAACGTATTTTATTCAACGGGGACGACCGGCGTCTACCTTGAGCGTGTGAATTTTTAGCGACATCGCACGCATTTGGAGTTCCACGTAGCCTACTGTCATCGTGCCAAGTGCACGCAGTCTGGCGCGTTCTTTCTCATTCATTCAATAGCGGGCTTGCATTCATGCCTATTTATCGTGGCCGTTTTAGATATTTCACAATGTGTCGGTTCATCCAATTGCATTACGAGGAATAAATAATCATCAAGCACCGCGAATTGCTGCGATCAAGGTTTTTGAATGGTCCAGCACACGACGTCAACATAACATGGAAAACTAACGAAAATCCTAAGAGAGCGCATAACGACGTCGATATATTTAGACGCCGAGCGTCGCCGCCGCTACTGGTGCTTGTCGCGTTCGCCGTGTGACATAGATTTCGACGGGATACAATCGAAAATATATTTTTTTATAGGGAATCGCCGTTGTATGCAATTTTCCTGTCAGCTTCAAAAATTTATTTCTATCTCTTTTCCGTTCTTCATGTTACGTACTTACTGTGATATTTGGAGACACGAGAGTATTTTCCCCGAAGGTGTAGATCTAGTCACTTTATCAAATGCGTAGTCGTACGTATCGTCGCGCTCGAAAAGACAAACTTGCCCAGACCAATTTCCCAAAACTTCTCTCTAAACTCGTTTTACTTTGGTCGTTTGAGACTCAATCACTGGCTGAATATCCTAAGGGCGAAAGATTTTTTTCGAGGGGATAGACTCGCTGCACGCGCGAGTTATACGCGAGTTTTATACCAATTGAAGCACGTATCGGGATTCGACTGATAGACGACAGCGAACTGTTACTCTGCGAGGGGATCGTCTCTGAGGGCTTTTGCAAGGGCTTACCTAAAAACGTAATGTTGCGGCTCGTTCCACTTGGCACGAAACTTTTGAGACGCGTGCTTTACCGAACGAAACTCGCGCGGCACGCGACTCTAAATCCGAACGCCACTTCTCGTGCGGCTCATCTCGGCAGCGCATGCTCTAAACTCCCTTCCCAGATTTTCACGATTCGTCGTGACGACGAAGAACGCTTGTCGTCCGCGTCGTCGTCGTCGGATGGAGTGGGAATCTAGTGCGCGATGGTACTTTTAAGGAAATGGTAAAAATTGGTCAGCGTCAGCAATTACATAGAAACCTAAGACATTTCAAAGAGGTTCTGATATTCTAAGAAATTTTCCTGTGTCGTTTTTGACGCACTATATTTTTTCAAAAATCACACTTTCGTCGCGAATGTAATTAAAACTGATTTTCACAACCAGTACTTGATTTCATGCTGCGAAAGTACCGAAGATCGTAAAAAGATAGCACTTTTTGAAAATCTTAAATTTTTTAGATCTCCATATCTATTTTTTAGGGTGCGCCTACAACGGAGTATACTGTTGCAAATCAGTTTCTCAAAAAAAGAGAAATATTTAGAAAATATTAAAACTTTCTTAATTTCCTATATATATCGTTAGCGCAATAATCACTGTAAAAAACTGCTCAAAAGTATTTTATAGCGATGAGCATATCGCCTACATGCATATATCTACATTAAATTTAATTATGGGTTGAGATAGCGTATTAGCTTAGGTATTAGAGAAATTAGTTGCGTGAGTAGCGCGAACCAAGATTGTAATCGCAGTTGGAAGTATAACCACAAGCAATTAACGTGAAATTGAAATTTGTTATAATTATCTCGTGCTATCACTACCTGGAAACAAGAGAAAAGGCGCTATTATTTCAATGCCATTATTAATTCGTTAATTTAATTTGTAATTCACACTTAACTGATTTTTATCTGCATGGTTATATATAAGTCAGTAGTGTTATTTTTTAATATTTTTATCTATATTCTAACCGATCATTATGCAAAAAATCAGATTCATATTTTACCAAAAGCGAAACGTTCATTATTGAAAATATCTTTTATATGAACGTCATTATATGTCTACATTTCAAATAAATTGTGTATAGGGATACCTTAATATATAAAAAATAAAAAATACATTTGCATTTTTAGAGTGTAATATTAAAATTTTTATTTGTTTATAATTTTATTTAAGATTAAGTTTTTTTATAATTTAATTATTTGCCAAAATAATTTAGAAACAACAAAGGATCGATACAATACAATTAGCTAAGACTAGCAATATGATGATCAAATAACAATAACTGATCAATTGGAGGAAAAGGTGTGATGAAGGCAATTATAACAGAGAGCGTTTGAATGAGAATTTACAGACGATTAATTTATTCACGTTTAATATGTGTTGACGCTTGTGTTACATTTTATATAAGAAGTAGAATCGCGATAGGCTCTTAACAAACTCGTATGTCGCGACATATAAACGCAAGTATGTAACAAGTATGTAATAATATCGACGCGATATTTACAATGGATATTGTGTGCGTGTACGTGTGTATATGTATGTATCGCGTGTTTGTATGTACTTCTCTATGGTTTGCATTCAGAATTCGGTAAACTGTGTCGAGAATAACGAAACCCGTATGGAAGGTGCAAGTATAGGAGAAAGAAATAAAATGTATTTACGTTCCTCTTCGCTTTTACGCTCGATCTTAAAATATCCGCGTACAAGCTATTGGAATATCATACATACACTCTTCAACACGGCGTCGAACATTCATACTCTGACATTTATACGGCATTCTTTTTCGAGAGTTTAAATACTAGATTGGAATCGAGGTGCTCGATTTTCCTTTACAGTTTTATTTTTACGATAGAAGGAAGACTCAAACGAATACTGCTTGGTTCACAAGGTCCGCATAAACGCGATTGAACGGAAATGTTAATCGGACAAACGAATATTGGCGAGAATAATGACATGTATTCCTTGAAAACAATCCTGCTAGAAGAGTAGAACAGTCTTTTTCATTAGATAGAATATTGACAATGCATTTCGCGAACGTGATTTGAAATATATTATCTACATAGTCTGGATAATTAGAATAGCTTAGACAATTAACTCTAGTTTACTCAAATAATATTTCATTGACCTTATGGACCCCGTCAGACCAGCTAAGGGTAGGAATAAATTCAGATAAAATATGTTCAAAAATTTTAACTATTTATCGCGAATCACACATATGAAACGTTGGATTGCGATATAAAATAGTGCAAAAACGACTATTCGCACATATTAGGTCTCTCAGATTAAAAATGGAACGTGTGAAATCTTTATTTATACATCAGTGGAGACCTCCGAAATCGCTATTGTACGCGTGCGAAATTTACGTTCCACCGTATCCGAACAAATTTACCCGGATGACAATATTCGGATTGATTTCAATAGAATACTTTACGCAATAACGACAGTGCATCTTTAACATCGATGAAAGATTATCCTATTCCATGCGACTCTTATTCATTCGCTCGTTTTCTCGCTCGCATGACGCTTAACAGACCTTACGAGGGACTAAATGATGGACTATCTTATTCAATGGTGGTTCGTAAAAAAAGGACAGATGTGTACACGATTAGAATTAAGTCCCTGTTTTTTTTTACACATCATCTCTAAATCGCATCGTGAATTCCCGTCGCAACGAATTAACAGGATCCTCCGGGTGCTAACAGCTTTTGACGGCGCCTTCTCTTTTCTTTTCTTATTAAGAGACGTAGTATCAAATTTGTTTATCTTTGTTTAACTTGAAACTCGACAAAATTCAATCTCTTTACAATTGTCTGATGATAATTCGCATTTTTTGGTTACATTTAAAAGTGGTTTCGCAGTTAGAAATAATTTTTCTTAGTTTTGCAGCAATTTCGTTTTCTGGATCGTTGCGTCCATGTTTCGAATTGACCGATCATGTATGTTTTAATTCGCACGTGAGCGAGGAAGCAATTAACTTCGCAAAGAAATTCATCACTCGGTCTTTCCGCTTGGTCAGAAATCCCTTTGTTCACGTCAGAGGTGCTTTTCCAACGAAGTGCCTGTACTTGTTGCATGCCGCGTACTTGCCCTCTTCCGAAACGATCGACAGACTTGAATGTTGCCCCTGACGTCGACAAAGCTCCTTTCTTGATGGCCTTTTATTTCCGTTGCCGCAGTCCAAAGCGTATCGCAATTCGCTCGCCATTTCCGAGCACACGGACTTCTGAAAGTTCCACGAAAAGACGATTGAGAGAAGCTCACATATTGAATCGTGAACGAGTTGCTCAGCTCAAACTCAAAACATTGAAATTTGAACATTTGTTTCTATTTTATTTACAAAAATGCAATTCAAAGTTTTGTTGACGAAAGACAATTTCTATCTAAAATGTTTGAGCTGAAAAACTAATATTACTTAAGAATCTATAATGAATGATGTAAATATGTATATGACAGAAGGAATAATTGAAGATAAAAGATTTGGATTTTGCTAGTAAAATAATTTTGAATTAGCGTCCTAGGAAAGTACAGTAAAAAACCTTAATTAAATTTGTGCAAATAATAAATTATTATCAAATATAATTGTACATGCAAGCTTGTGTATTTAGAAGAAAAATTTTTGACATTAATGTAATCTTCATAACTTTAAAGAAGAAATCTATATAACGATATTGATAGTGAGAAGTGTAAAAAATAAATGAGCTCACCTCCTGTGAATCCGTGACGAGAGAGAAGCAAGAAACATTGCGACACAGCTAACAATGTCATACTAAACTGTCACACAATGCGCGTCCTTTCAACTTCATTTACGGCTATAAATAATGCAACATTTCGAAATCGCAATTTCCATACAAGTTACTTCGCCATGACACAGAGATTTGTCTATTCAATAACGAAATTTCGGAAGTCCGCGTGCTTCTTCACATGGATCGGAAATACTTTACATTGCGGCGAAAGTTGCATGTGGATAAAGGTGATTATTTTCTAACGTAATATTGTATTTGTCCTGTACGTTCGTTAATTTCTTATTCAAAACTATATCAATGATTTAAGTATTACAATATAAAGAGTAAAATGATGGAAATTAGTAATTATATATTCTTTAACGAATCCGAAATCATCTTGTTTTTAGTGAAAATTGAAACAGAATTGTTATTTACAAAAATCAAAGAGTCTCGGCGAATCGAGTTTCAAGGATGACTTTCTTGAATTTCGAAAAAATCTTACTCTTTGCTTAATTAGAAGCGATCTCTTTATATATAAATAAATAGTGAGAGAGAGGGGGAGAGAGAGAGAGAGAGAGAGAGAGAGAGAGAGAGAGAGAGAGAGAGAGAGAGAAATGTCATACGAGCTTCCAAAAGAACTTCCTTTATTTCGGAAATTTCAAAGACAAAAGGAAAAATATGAAATTAATCAGAGAGAACGTATTGCTATTTATTCCTATTCTTCAGTGTCTTTACTACGGGAAGTAATAAATTGTTGGGTGCTCCAATTTTGGCAAAAACGCGGTAGATCTCCTTTATACTCACTTGCTCTTTCGGATTATCACTTATGACAACATTATCAACTCGAGAAGCGAACGGACTTCCGTGCACACTTACGATCGCATATTGGTTAGCTCGACAATTACATATTATATACAGTAAAATGTCTTGTAATCTGGTATACTATAAATTCACTATCTAGCCGGTATAAAATCGTGATTGTTCTTAAAAGTTCGCCTGCAGCACTATAAGTTGTGAACACCGCGGCTCTTTTTTTTTTAAGTATTTTGATGTCGATTGAAACGTTTGCGACTTCGCGAGGAAGGACTTGACTTCCTATTGCGAGGCTTAAAGTCTTCGTTCATTAATCTAAGTTTTGATATGAGCAAATGGCAAACACGTTGACCTTCCCAATCCTTCTTTTGACCGTCTTTTGACTTTGATTATTTATTATGTTGCAATAACCACACTATAGAATTGGTATTGTTATTAATCAAATTTTAATAGTCTGTTCGCCATGAAGAGAAATTTGATATTGTATAATTCTAATAGAAACAGATCGGTCCATCCGTCAGAATGTTGAACAATTTATACTCTTGTGAGCGCCGTAACTTAAAGAAAAATATTTCTATATTTTCCAAATTATTATATTAAATTAAATATTATATATTCGATAAAATTTCAGGAGAAAAATTGGAAAGGTCAAGGCTCGTTGCTTCTTTTGTCCGATTATTTTTGTTTGTCCCTATAATTTTACGATCTTTATACAGTTTTCCGATCTCTCGTGATGGAGTTCTTCCTTAGGTCCACTGAACTCGGATCGGATACGCTTTGAGGTACGGCTTGAGTTTAAGAATCTGTTATTTCGTAGCGCAGCGCGTACCGTCGCTAGTGCAGATCAGTAAAACCTTCACAGATCGGTTTCCCCGAGGATTTCTGCTTCTAGAACAGAACACCAAAAAATGCCCGAGTCAGATTCGTTATATTAGTCACTGTTGCAGTAATCAAAGCGGGAGAAAAAGTGCGCTCATTAACGATGCTTATTTGAAAAGCGAACAAAAATAGCTTATAGTTCTCTATCATGCTTTCTCATTGCTTCTTTGACAGTATAAACATATTAGGAGGTATCTATTTCCAGTTATCGTAATTTTTGACTCGAAGTCTCGTGATTGATCATTGCTCCACAAAAAATAGGAGCCAACCTCATTTATGTATGTAACTCAAAAAGATGATTAATACCTTCATTTTAATTATTTATTTATGGCATTTTAGTTATTTTTTTTATTATTATGACATATATATTGTCTATTGCATCCAATATCGTGATAGTTACAACGATAACGACGAATGTGATTCGAGAAAGAGGCCTTACATAGAAATTCAAGTGTGCCATCCGATCTATTCGAAAGCCGTACTATTCATCGCAGAATGTGAATCTCATCCTGTGATCGATTTAAGCCGATTTGAATTTTTGGAGAGGGCTTTGCCCACTATGCTCCTCTACAGAAGTGCAACGGTTTGAAAGGAAGGCACAGCAATACCACTGACGTCCGTCAACTCTGAGCTCATAGAGCTGTTTGCTTTTGCGTACGCAGGGAATGATCCGTGCAAAGCATATTCGTATCCCCGGACGAGCCTTCCTCAAATAGTTGCCTGTTTGCTTGAATATGTGTAAACGGTGGCATGAATACATGTCGCTTAAACCGCGTGCCGGTTATCGTGAATTGTGCAGCGCGAGATTTTGCATACGCTAATTCCATTTTCCCGCACTCGACCAACACGAATTTCGCTGGAAATTTTTTCATCAAGTTTTCGTTGGCTGCGTTTCTACGACCGCGTCTCTCCGGTAATCACGATGCTCTCGTGTAATGCCAATGAATATGACTTTCTATTCATTCGTGCAAGTGAATTAATACCTAGATTGGGATTGGAACAACCGACGTAACTCTTCGACATTAAAGTAGAGGAAAGAAATATATAATAAAGATATAAGATTGAGATCTAGTCGTTTAAAATCCAGAATTTATGACATAAATTTTTGGGAAGGAATCCGGCAATTATGTAAAGATTAATCTTTTCAAACATTAGTATTTAATTTTATAAAATAAATTCTAGCAATCTTTCTCTGTTTCTTGCCATCGAAAGTCCGAGTTCGAGTTGTTTGGATTTCTCACAAGTCGCGAATACTCTAGGCATTTCTTCAGCGTAGAAGCTTGAAAAGACACGTCCTCAGTGACGAGCGAGGACGGATGAGTGTCTTGCCTGTCCGACTAACGACGATATTCGCGCACAGCGAGACAATGGGAATGATGACGAGTGGGAATAACGATGCATAGCGATTACGATAATGGAAGAAAAATGATGGAAATTATGCGCGCGCGGAGGCTATAATTTTCATCCTCGCCGACGACATCATTGATTGCTGAGGGCTCCGAGCCGTGCGAGCGATCAGACCCGAGTGATTCTGTATCGAGACCATTAGAGAGGAACTCCACCGTCGTACGAGCATCAACTGATGTACTCGCGCGGTATGTCGGGATAAATCGCATCGGGGTCGAGCCGCGTGGCGGCGGATCCCGACGCGGTGATTTCTGGCGTGGTTACCGCGCGACCTTCCTCCATGTGCTATTTCGCGTCACTCACCCGCTCTTCGATGGCTACTTTCCGGCTCTTCCACACGAACTCGCAGACCGCGATCACGCATGCGACCCCCATGCCGCCCATCAGCACTACGAAAACACCGCCGACGTTCGCCAGGCCGAGCTCGTTCGCCGCCGAGCTGCTCTTCGAGGTGTCGTCCTGGCCGTGAGAGAAACATCGATTAGCTTGCATGTGGCGCATTAACGCGGGCGGTTACAGGTAGAATATGGCCCGTTGCATCGGTAATGTGCCGCTGGGGAAACGGTGGTTTTCGCGTTTAGTCCGTTGTGCACGTCGTTAATGCACGCGCGGCTTTCGCACTCGGGTGTTCATTATTGAAGCGGTTCGCAGAGGGTTGCGCGTCGTGGATAATATCGCGAAAATTTGATCGCGCTTGCTCGTACTTAGGCTGAGGATTAAAGTGTTGAGAGGAGTGCAAGTAACATATTGGCTATTAAATCGTCTAATCGATACGCCAGTTTTAAAGCGTTCAATTTTTTGATTGACACTTTACACGAAAAAGAATCTGTATTCTAAACCTATTAAAAATATCATGTTTAAAAATATTTTTGTGTATTATAGTTTTCCTCACTATTTTTCTTAGTATCTTTATACCTGATTAATAATATATTTATTTAAGATTGTGATACAAAGAATATTCTTTCATTATAGAATTTATTTTAATTAAAGAGAAGAATTAGAAAAAGCACAAATCGTTTCTTCTGATTCCCTATTTAGACACAAAATTAAAATTTAACAACAATAGCTTAATATACTTTTTTTGGTATTGGTACTTTTCTTTGCTTTTGAAACAAAAATAATAATTATAGTTCAAGGAAAAAATGGGCTAATGAGAGTTAGCGCGGTAAACAATGCGCAATTTGTTATTAACAATTTAATGATGAATCATGTTAACGAACGTTTCGGCTAACATTTTGGCCATCTTCAGCGTACAGAGAAACCTCCGATGATTGATTTAGTTAATTGTTATGTCTTTCAAGTCGTGGCCAAACTGCGAGAGAATCCATGACATCCTTCCAAGGTATGTAAGGACCATTACATCGAGTTTTATGGCTAGATGGTATCCATTAGTACATTTTTAATATAAGATTCATATTAATTTACAATGTATAATTATTGAACATGCCAATAAGGAATAAAGGATAATGTTCAAGAATGCATGGATTAACTCACCAAGAAGGCCAAGACTGAGAACACAACCGCAAATACATTCAAAGATATGTCAGGTCTAACTATTAAAGAACATGGCACCACTCTTATGGGTTTCGGGGTCCCGGTTAATTTTGATGGGGCGATGATATGTTACTCTCTAGACCTTCCTGATAAAAAGTCTTGCTGGGCACAACCTCTGAAAATCGACCGTTTTCGAGATATTTAACTCTGAAGCTATTTTTAAAAAAACTATTTTCTGCCGTTTTTCGTGTTTTTTAACAACTTTTTCGCTGAAAATGTTTTTATTCACATACCTTAGACTTATGGTAAGGAAGGGAAGACACAATTACCACCCTACCCCACATATTGGGCCTCTAGATTGCCCACCGG
>NJRQ01000488.1:87305-105311 GCA_003063805.1 Aphaenogaster ashmeadi
CCGGTGGGCAATCTAGAGGCCCAATATGTGGGGTAGGGTGGTAATTGTGTCTTCCCTTCCTTACCATAAGTCTAAGGTATGTGAATAAAAACATTTTCAGCGAAAAAGTTGTTAAAAAACACGAAAAACGGCAGAAAATAGTTTTTTTTTAAATAGCTTCAGAGTTAAATATCTCGAAAACGGTTGATTTTCAGAGGTTGTGCTCAGCAAGACTTTTTATCAGGAAGGTCTAGAGAGTAACATATCATCGCCCCATCAAAATTAACCGGGATCCCGAAACCCATAAGAGTGGTGCCATGTTCTTTACTGTCTAGTAACTGTGGTCAAATTTATATAAAAGCTATGAAGCGTAAGATGAAGATAATTAAAAGGCTAAACCAAAGAATCAAACAACGAACAATATAAAAGAACGGAGCTAAGAAGAACGGACCTGACAGTTTGAAGTAAGATTATAAAATAAATAATGTCTTCTATAAAATAACGGAGCGCTGTGTAGGTCATAAATTGTTGTCATAAATTGTTGTTAATAATTATAGCTTTCGAGGCACAGCGTGAACCATTAGATTTTTAGCATTTTACAATAGTTGCAAATAGAGAATGACATCGAGGAATTAATTTCTCTTGCATCGCATAAAATCATCTATCTACGTTCGTCAAACAGCAGGAAGTTTGCTCGATGGAGGAGAAGCCGGTGAATTATCGGAAGAATTTATCGGCGTAGCTGCGCGAGAAATAGCAGTGCGCGTAACGATGATCGCGAGCTCGGCGAAACCTCGATTTCGCGAATTCGCGAAATAGTCTTCCCCGCGTGCCGCCTCAACCTCCAGCAGCCCTCTCATCTCCGATGGATGAGGGGAGTTGCTGGAGTTTGGCGCAAGAATTTCGAACGCGCACTTCTTGAGTGCGCTAGCACGCCAGAATATCCTTCATGAGAAAAGTGAGGGAAGTGATAGTAGATTAAAAGCGAATTCACGCGGTTTTCTTTTAAAAGTCATACCAGATAAAATGTAATATAACGGATAAAGAAATTACGGACAATTAATTAGAAAAGATAGAAGCCAAGTATGAAAGTCAATAAATTTTTGTTCATCGATTTACCGCCAAAAATAAAACGCAATTATCATAGTTAAAATTAATTTTATGTAGTTTTAATAAGCATTCTGTATGTGTATTTAAATTATTTTACGAAAATATTGTTAAGTGTTGAGGTTATTCATTTTTTAATTTCGTTTTACAAGGGTATTCGCGCTCTGTTTTCTGTCAAATCTTTTCTTCTTTTAGATTTTCTTCAGGTTAATCTTTTTGCAATATCTGAGTTAAAAATTTTCGTTTTTATATTATAGGTTTTCCCAAAATTTTATCGTAATCCTGAGATTACAAGTAAACTGCGTAAACTCGCCTTAAGATACGTATTAGCTCACCCTGCAAGATCCGCCGCCTCGCTTCTCCTTCCACCAGCGCGTTTTCAGCATGTGAAGCTTCCCTTCCTCCTGGAGCTTCAGGATGGCCCCGCTTATGGCCGTTCTGTACGGCGAGTCTGAAGTTCCAAGGTCGTTTTGAGGAACTCCTCCCAGACTGCTTTTATCACCTCGTAGTGTCGTACTTTCGCGGAACTTTCGGAAGTACCATTGCGGCAATCGTTCCCTCGCGCCAACATTTCGCCGGTAATCCCGCGCGTGATCGCTTCCTTCATAGCGACACTGACTATCGACCGGTATTTTCGCGCAGCCGCGAGATCAGCAGGGCGACCGGCAATGCGATTTTATTCGATCTCTCGGGATAAGCATGGCAGATAAACGGACCAGCTCGTTCGCGCGAATCTTCCGATTCGCTGAGGGAACGATTTGCATTTTTTTCCGATCAGAATTTCATTTGCGTGAAGGAAAAGTTTTAATTGAATGGGAATTTCTTTTATTCAGACGAGTCGATAGGCCGATATAAATACTTTATACTGCAATATTGATTAGGTACGTTTCTTTTTCTTCCAATGTACTATGTCCGCTACTTCCATCAATGGGAGTTCTTAAGATATCGTAATGTTGGAAGTAGACAAATAAAATTACTTTTTCTTTTTGCTAAATTATTAAAGTTGTACATAATTTTATAAATTTCCGTAATAATGTCCATAAAACAGTGAGAAGAGGAGAAAAATGAGTATAACATAAATTAAAATCACAGATAGAAATGAGATAAATAATAATATTCATATGAATATCAAAGAAAAGCTGATATTTAATATTTTAAACAAAAAGTACATACGTCATTTATTTGCATTAGGTTGAACATGACAAACGTAATGATACATCTCTTAATAATTATGGATTTTAATGCTCTGCTATTGATTACAAAACGTGCTGATTAATATTTTGACCACAGAACCATTTATTATCCTAAAATTTTGATTCACTACATGTTTATACTACCGAGTAATGCGCGTGGACTGCCGGTATACGGCAAAAAAGTTAATTAGCACGCTTATTGAATAGCATAGTATGGAAATCTACAACTATTGAGGGACATATTATTACGCGTTCGGTTTGTGTCCGAACAATACAAATCAACGATATATTAAATTACTTCGTCATGATCGAAACATTAATTGTGCGATTTAAAATATTCGAATAATAAAAATAAAATATTTAATGAAAAAATGCTTTGTTCTTTTACTTAGTATTGTTTTCACTACGAGAGATGCAGGTCACAAATTGTAATTTATTAACGATACAAATGTTATTTCAAGAAATTTATGTTGGTGTTTACTTTCCCTTTCACTTTACTTTTCCTTCACATTTCATCGAACTTCTTTTCACATTTTTATGATTTAAGAGCGCGTCGCATGAATTTTTATTGCAATTCCTTCCGTGGCATGTAATGCATATGTATATAAGGCATTTCTATTAATACTTACTTGGCGGCGTGGCTATGCCGTATCCCTTGGAGTCCAAGAGACCGCCGACTTGAGTGAGGTCGCAGTTCCTCTCGATTACGTATTCGATGGAGGTGGATTCCATCAGGAATGCGTAACTGCCTTTCCCCTTGATCACTCGATCCACGCCCTCAACGTTGCTCACCGTAAATACCGACGGCTTCGCCGAGTCCATGAAGGACCACATGCGTTGGTACGTCGAGAAATTGGAATCCTAGATCATGCCGAGAATTTCGTGGTTGAGTACGCGTGCCGTTAAACGGTGGAACGTCGGAGTGGAAATCGGTTAACCTCGAAGTAGGCATGCCTTACTTCGGGGAAGGATATCGCATCTCTCGCTTACATCCCTAATTGCACGCATCGGCGCTCTCGAATTAATAGGGGAATATTCTCGGGTCGCATCCTGCGGTTCCGCTGTTGCTCTGATTGGAGATTCTTAGCCCGTCAGGAGCGGATTTAACTCAATTACTTGCGGGACTTGAGATAACAATACACTACCTCATTAAACCTTCCTGCTTGGTTCCTGCTTTGTAGATTTATTATTTTATCGGACAGTATTCGGTTTTCTTGTATATCGCGTATCTGACGTCGCGTATTTTCGGGACAAACATTATAATCCTCAAAAATATATAAGACACGCTTCGATGTTGTTCTATCCTTGGGAACAATATACAATATAAGAGTATTAATCTCACCTTGAAGAAGCCCGCCGTGCTGCCGCCTTTGAGAGCACCATATTTGATCTTCGTCTGCTTAGCGAGATCTTCGGCGCTCTCGATCGGGGAATCCATCCTCTCGACGGTGAGGAAAGCCGCGAGATTAGCCGTATAAGAGGAGATCATGATCAGCGTGAAGAACCACCACATGCCTGCGACCATGCGAGTCGACACGGCCCTACGATAAGAGATCAAAGGCTGCATACTGTTCTCCACCGCAAGGCGTTTTAAACGGAAAATCCGGCATGCGAATGCGCGCAAAATAGTCCGCAAAATAAACCGTCTCGTTTGTAGATCCGTGCTCGATAAAGCAGAGCGTGTCGAAAATACAAATCGCAGAGAAAGGAATCAATGGCACCTGCCGTTCGCGGAAGTTTTCGAGGGTAACTTTGTGCCTTCCACGGGGTAATGGAGCGTACGGAAGTTCAACTTCGCTTTATGTAACGAGCCAGCTGTATATGTCGCGGGTATAACCCGTTTCGCAGTTAAGCGATTCGCGTTCGCTATTAAACGGCAAATGCGGGAGAGTTGGCGAGCGGAACGGACGTATATGCGAAACGTGTGCGGGCGAATTATTTTACATGCGAAAACTGGCGAGTATACATAAACGCAATTATGTCATGTATAATGAGCACGTGGAATTATTGGAAACTACTTGTGTAACGGCATTCCAAGCTTCCAGCGTATGCCACGCAATATCATGCATTTCGATAACTAGGTACAAGCAAAGCGCTGTGATTAATTTTGCCGCATTTGTATACGGCATACCGGAAATCGCGTTGCAAGGATATAATTCTTTAACGAATTTTAGATCCAGATTTTCGCTAGAGCAGGTTTTACTCGAAGCTTTTTAATTTCGAGTATTAAGCATCCTGCTAATTCAGTATAAAGTTAATTTTCTATCAAGAGAGGGAGTTTGCTTCGAATTAACTAGAAAGGTAAAGTTTTGTTACACACTACTGCAGCTTCATTCCCTATAACCCTTTAATTAAGTAGATTCCTAATTAAGCCATCGATTAAATTTTCATTAAGGGAAGAGTCGACACCAAAGGCCGTTAAGGAAAACATTCCTGCCACTAATTCTCACGTTTTCCGGCATACTTGGTGTACAATCAGTTGCAGCAAGCCTACGATATAGCACAGCCAGTTTATCGATTCTTACATCATTTGCATAATCTACGATAACGCGCTGTACGTCCGCTTCCCTTGCACGATTAAACTAGCGTTAGTTTTGCGCTGATGGTCGACAGCGACATAATTCTACATTGTCGTACTCCACGTTTATAGACACTTCGTGCTTCTTCAGTAACTTACTTCGGCGCTATATCGGAGCCTTGCTGCATGAGCGAGCCTATGGTGAACCAGAGCGAGTTCAGTAGGGTGAACTCGTTCTCGAGGATGTCAGACTGCCCGTTGCATGGATGGGGGTTCTCCCACTCGTAGGGGCTGAACCTGCGGACAGGTGAAAGGAGAAGGACGGAGATTAGATGTCAAAGCGTGCACCTATCCGCGGATTATTTGTGTCGTCACTCTGAAATTGACGATAAATTTGTGGAATTATATTATATGCTTTGTGCGCGATCAGTGAACTAAGAAAGATCTTTTGCTGAAGTGATACAATGATTTTTCATGATAAAAGCACGTATAATACAAGAAACATATATATACATGTGAATATACAATCTCTTCGCATCATTTAATCAAAATGATAAAAGTACGATAAAAGAGAACTGTTCTAATATAAACCTCATTTTCTTGACATAAGAATTTATTTTATTATGACGAAATCATTGTTTTATTCCTTCAATCTTAGTTATACCGCTTAATCGTAGTATGAAATTTATTTTATTAATTTTCTTAATTGTATAAGTTAGTAATTCAAAAATTAGTGCCATTCTTTTTACTTTTTTTTATCGTGCGCGCATTCAGAAATAATGTAGTACAGCTAATTATATAAGTATAACATTCCATCTTGTTCTCGTATTTCTTGATGCAAATACGAAAATTGTTTAATTTGACATCTCGAGATGATTTATCTGCCGATGTTCTTTATCGATCGATCGCTCCTATGATCTATGCACGAAGAAGGCAATGATGATTTAGTTTTGCTAAGGGATAATCAGCAGTGTGACATGCAACGAATGCGATGAGTACGTATTTTGCGCATGAAGATCATTATCTTGATGCGTGAAAGGGCTTACTTTGGCAGAATATCACAACCCTGCCGCATTAGGGAGCCAATGGTGAACCACAAGCAGTTAAGGAGCTTGAAGCGATTCTCCAGACGATCCGGATTTTTGTTGCACGGATGCGGGTTGTACCATTCATACGGCGTGAATCTAAACTTAACGATTCCAAATACGTTCTGATCCAATTCTGATCGAACGCGGTTTTTGTTATTAAAAAAATCAACCTTAAGAATTTTTGCATTCATTTCATGACGTCATCATGAAGTCATCTTGATACGTACAATTATTTGAATAAATTTTTATCAAGCTTTTAAATAATTTGCACGAGATAGCCAATGTATGAAACAACAGCGAAGAATTATATTATATACATAGATATAAATAAAACAAAATTTTAATTATTAATTAAAATGAAACAAAGATGTAGAAAAATCATCGAAGTAAGATAGGTTCACGTTTCCTTCGTACTTAATTCATCGATGCATGTTATAGGAGACGATGCGATCGCATCGATTAGATAAGGGATTAAATTTCCAGAACAGTGTCACGACATTTTGTCGGAGGAATTTAAAGTGGTTTCACTTGCCTGGCTAGTATAAAGAGGAGCACGGAGACCCCGAGATAAGCCGTTGCCATGTAGATCCAAACGTCGAGGCTAAGAGGGCTGAGGAACGAGAACAAATTCGGCGGTTGCTTTATGGGTTTGCGGTAAAGTATGCTGATCCCTGGAAATTCAAAATTCTCATTTTATGCTTAGCCACGGCGGAGACCACAGGTAGAATGCATTGATGTGTGGACACAGTGAACCGAGTATAATCACCCGTGAGATTTATTCCGGTTTTCGTTACGACCACCTACGGCTTACGAAGATACATAATGGCCCACAAAATTGCGCTCGAGAAATTATTTCGGAGATATGCAGGACAAAAATTGTCCGCCCCATGTGTGATATTTTAAATTTTATCCCGTTATTTTAATTTGAGAATAATTCTGTATTCATGACACACTATTGTAACATTCCATTTTATTTTTCCAGAAGTACGATTTTAAATTTTCAACCGTTTTGTGCAGAAACGTAATTAAACAGCATTTCTGATAAAAGCAACTACATCTTCAATGTCAGGAGTTAATGTAATGTGTGGAGTTGCCTAAAATACGTGCGTACTTGTCTTTTACAACTATTGCCCAAAGCTATAAAAGTAATAACACTGTTGAAAAA
The DNA here is from genome assembly GCA_003063805.1 of Aphaenogaster ashmeadi. Lineage (NCBI taxonomy): Eukaryota > Metazoa > Arthropoda > Insecta > Hymenoptera > Formicidae > Aphaenogaster > Aphaenogaster ashmeadi. The sequence goes on from NJRQ01000488.1 coordinate 94,356, forward strand.
TATTGTAACATTATTTCAAGCTATTCACGTAAAATTACGTATTTTTTTTTACAACTTCTTTCATAACGTGTTTATGGAAATCGTAAAATCGCGACGGTATTTGCTGCACTGCTTCATAACGTTGGCTCTCACCTAAAGGCATGAACGGCGTCGTGAAGTCCACAACATGTTCCCGATCGTACGTGATGGTGAGATCACCGATCGCGAGATCGGCCTTTTGCTCGAGCAGCTCCTTCATCATCCCGTCCCATTCCTTCGTCTGCGGGTTGTACGAGCCGTAACGTCCGTCCGGCACAAGTCGGAACGTATAATTGAATCCAAGCAGCCGCGATATCTCGTAAATCAAGTCGACGCTGTAGCCTTCGAATTGCGCGTTTCCGGTGAGTTTCTCGCTCGAGTCCTTCCGCATACAGTACGGCGCGCTCTGCAACGAGGTAATGAGCTGCTGTCAATACTGTGCTGCATATAGGCGTTTAAAGGAACGCTACGAGTTTATCGATACGAGCAATCGGGGGCTTATCGACGATAGCTCTCGAGACCCCTAGTAAAGTTATAATATCTACGGGAATAATCTTGGCGACGCTCATATCAGTATCGAGATTGAAGTTAGGTTAGAAGATTTAATGCGAAGATATATATTACAGGATGCTGCGTGAGGCTTATATTAAATGTTAAAAGATCATTTTCTTGTATTGAATATTAAAAAGCTTTAAAAAATATCATGGTTTATAAATATAAATTCATAACACGAATAATATAATCTCCGTTATTAAGTGATCCTGGTATTTAAATTTTCGTTTTAAGTAAATATAGATGCCAAAATACTTAGAGATGGAAATTGAGAAATTATAAGAAGGGAAATAACTATGATTTTTTATGTGAATTTTTAGATCCGTCGAGAGATGAAGTTTGAAATAAATTTAGATATTTAAATATTTATAAGTTTAGATCTCGCCACAAACACACGTTGTATACCTGTTGTATTTATTTCTGGCAATAAAAATGATTAATATGCATTTTTATGTCTTAATCGAAAATGGAATTTCCTAAATTTTACTGATTTTCATCAGAGAACGGTCTTTTAACATTTAATATAAGGCTCACGTAGCATTCAGTAATATATTCTGTACATATACATATATATATCTAGAACATGTTGTATTTTCTTATCAGTGACAGATCCGTTTAGCTACGGATCCGAGCGTATACCGATCGAAGAAACGTTAGGGCATCGAAGTTTTTACGAGAACGATTCTCACGCGACGTATCTCGCTTCTTACCGTGCGGTCTCACCGCGGGAAACTTGCTGTCATCCCTTTCTCGGTCGAGTTTCGAGCTACTTAATACATTACCGAGTACATTATTTGTCGCCGCAATTAGCGTGAGAATAAATAATGCGAGCGCGTCGCGAAAACTTCAATTAAGTCGCGCGCGTATCCGGTACCGGCGCTTCCGTCCCTCTTGTCTTCTTCTTTCATCTCCAGAAAAAAAGGGAACGGGAAGCTAACGAGCGCGCAAGCTTCGCTAATGGATGGAAAAAATTTTTCCGCCCCGCTGTGACTGCCGCTTAAATGCGGCGACGTTTCTGTTTTGTTCGCGCTTCGATTAAAGCAACGATTTCCGAGCCCGCTGCGCGATTGTCACGAACGATTTTTGCAGACATGTCTTCGAACGAAATAAACGGTTTAGTATTTTTCTTCATTCTAAACGAAACTTCACACAATGCTTTTAAAATTTATATCTCAAGTTAAGTAAGGTACTATTTTTTAGTCGAAGTTAAGTAAAGTACTATTTTTTAGTCAAAGTTTCTTCTCCTGGAGCTTCATACGCATCTTCTTACATAATTACTATAAATTTCGACCTCGTTAATACAATTTGTTTTAGATATTAATACACGGAAAGAACGGTTTTGCTGAAATATTAAAAAATTTGGCCAGATATAGATCTGAAAAATAATTTTGTTGGATTATCAAAATAATTATGTAGGACACTCCAACATAATGATAATGCTGCAAAAAGTTTTGATATTCTAGCAACTATTTTAGGCGTCCTACATAATTATTTTGATGATCCAACAAAATTATTTTTCAGATCTGTATCTGGCTAAATTTTTTAATATTTCAGCAAAACCATTCTTTCCGTGTAAGATAAGAGAAATTTAGTGCGATGTAGAAACACATATACTGCAATTCTTTAATAAATTAATCTACTTAATTAATTGATTTCTTATTTTTCTATAATAGAAGACTAAAAAAACTATAATACAACCAAATCTATTAAAGAAAACATGAAAATACAATATTATACGTTATTCTACTTCATCTGAATTAAACAGTACACAATTATTTATGAGATTCAAAGAAACAGGACTTAAGTATTCGTATTCGGAGTTTTATTCAATATATTATTCTGATGTTGAGGGAGGAAAGCCGCGCGCATTCTTTGGAAACGTCACTCACCAGTATAGTCGTCACGATGAAAGTCTTATTCTGCAAGTTTTCAACGATTTGAGTGTAAACGTCGCCGTAGCTTCTCGTGAAGTTGATACCTTTGGTACTGTTCCAAGTACCGATTTTCTTCAAGCCTTCTTTGTTATTCAGCTCGATGATATCTAGGACGAAGTCGGAGCGAAAGCCCTGATGATCGAACTTAATAATACCCGTGAGCCCCGTCATCTCCACCTAAAATACACGTTGAAAATATTTAGCCGTTAAAACCGCATATATTATGTTATCTCTCTAAATATTTTATTACTAATTGTTATTAGGTTATAATTAAATAATATTTGCATAACCACTAGAGATTGTTAATATTATGCCTGTAAATACGTGATATTAAAATACATTGTTGATATTCTTGATTATATTTATGTATATTGAAATACTGAAATATCTGACATGTTTACGCACGAATAAATCAACGTGCAGCCAATAAGAGTTTTATACACAACATTGTACGCGCGTGGTGTGCGTAGATCAGTGATTCTCAAAAAAATGTGCCGCAAATTTTGCTAAATGTGAATTTCTAATTTCGCGTCTTGAATGTTCTTTTACTGAAAGCAAATTTATTAATAATTTAATTTCATATAAATTATGTTTACTACAGCATACACATATCCGCACGTAATTGCCAACATGCTCAATGACTTCGAAAGAAGTTTGAGAACCAAGATAAATGCATACACATCCGAACCTGGATACGAGCAGATTCGCGAAGCATTTATTACACGTACGCGTATAAGGATACGTCTAAACATTTACCGCTCGTAAACCCGATACGAAACGGGCATCTGGCAACAGTACGCCTGGTATTATAGTTCGCAATTACATTGCAACGTTGAAGACACGTTAATATGCGATTATATTTTGAGACGGAAATTTTATCATAATAATTTGTTCGTAAAGCGATTCGCGAGTAATTACGCATGATAACCGAATTCTGTCTCGTCTTTTCCTGTGCACACGAGTCGCATTGTACATTCCCAAAACGACACGGTGTAATTGCGGACGAAACTCTGGGTACATGACTGCTTGTAATTATCGCTTCATGAATATCACAAAATTAAATTCTGTTCTGACACGCGAGATTAATATACGTGCTATCATTACCGACGACTTATGATGTGATCCTTGGAAGGTCTGGACCATTTTAATTGATCATTATGGCGTCATTCGATGAGTTGATATCACACAAATAGATATCTACTATCATATGTCTATAGTAAAAAATTATCAGTGACAACGTAACGCGAGATGATGAGATGCATTATTCGTCACGAAATCCAGCAAACTAGCAAGTAAATTCTGACACGATCGTAACATTTTGGAACGTTTTGCCAGCACATTTAATCAAACTACATTTTTACGATATAACTGGCTATAGCTGAGAAATTTTTTATTGCTGTAAAATTATTTACGCAAAATTCGAGAATTATTTGTTAGTATTTCCTTGCCGCATTTCGCCTCTTTATTGTCGCAATACGAAATAGTTGCCGTAGATGTTAAATTTTAAACATTCAAAAGAGACGTATTATGAATCATATTTTTCAGATATGATTTTACTTTTAAGGACTAATTCTCAAATACTAGATTAGAAATTTCCTTCATCGCTTTATGATTCTTTGTGATTTTTTTCTGTAATTGATTTGAATAATACTAATGAGTGATCTAAAATCTCAAAAGGACGATCGCTGCTTCTCTGTAAAAAGTTATCTCATTTATAGCTTAATTTACAGTAATCTTCTTTAATATACACGGAGAAAATTTATATTAAAAATTACTATGTATGGCAGTAGCCGTGGACCATTGCTGGAATTATAAAAATTTTTACTATGTTATTATATTAATAATTAATTATTAAACTCTTTTGTGAAAACATAGTAAAAATTTTTATAATTCCAGCATGGTCCACGGCTACTGCCATACATAGCAATTTTTAATAAAATATTTTCTCCGTGTATCAATATTCGATTTCAGATGGGTGCGCTAAATTTATTATTGTATCTATATGAGAACAATACTGAACGATAGATTCGTTTTTAAAATATTATTTTTTACGATTGATAAGAGGTATTCTCAATTTTGAGAAAAATTAGAGATGTTACGTCACTTGTAATTTAACACAGTCGTGTATATCGCGTAATTGGGTAGCTGCATAACAAGTTCGTCGAAATTACACGTCTGGGTCTATCGATATCAGTTTTTGCTTATCCTGGCCGGGACATTCGGCCGCATGAGCGACAGGTTTCGTTCGTTCGTGACACATACGCAGTCATGGCTGCACATGAGAGTCGCCTCGGTGCGGAACATATCTTCCAGTACTTGTCAATTTCGACACGGCGACATGTATGACGAGGCACGTTTCCATATCCTGCGTGCAACGCATATTTATATTCACGGTAACTCGTATCTACTGGCGCGTTACCATATCCTATGTGCGTTCGATTTCACTATTAAGCAGCTGCAGCACGCCGTGATAGCACTTTCTGCGAATAAACAGATCACACTCGGATCAGGCGAGATGCAATCAATATGAATAATTTTTCAGCATACCATACATACGGATTAGCTCATATATATTATTTTACCATAGAAATAAAATAGGGCTGATGAGCCAAGCAAGTTCGTCATGCTAGTATACAGGATGTATCAGATCACTCGTCCACCTCAATTTTTTCGAAAACGCGAGGTGACAGGAAGTTGGAGAGAAATGTTAAGTCCCAATTCCTATCCGAAGAATCGAATAAAGGTATTTCCGTTTTCCGGAACTGACCGGAAGTAGTGGTTACCGGGGTCAACTTTAAAATCTCAAATAGAAACGTATGTCATGTAGGGTGTCATTGGATAAAGCTTGAAAAAAGAAACATCTTTTATTCGAACATAATCACAGTATCTCTAATCGTTGAGGAGAAACGACTGGAAGATTAAAAAGTGATAGTGTCGAAATTAGAGAGCCTCTAGGAGAAAGAGGCACCAACGAGTCACGTGACCAGCCTTTCCGTAATTGGCTGGCCCAAAATGTATGGATTTTTGCATCGCGACGCCACTGCAGAACGTATTTCTCAGACGAAGACGTAAACACATTTCACATCTTTGTCTGATAAATGTGTCACATCTGTTCTACATCGGCGTCGCAATGCAAAAATCCATACATTTGGGCCAGCCAATCACGGAAAGGCTGGTCACATGACCCGTTGGCGCCTCTTTTTCCTAGAGGCTCTCTAATTTCGACACTATCACTTTTCAAATTTCCAGTCGTTTCTCCTCAACGATTAGAGATACTGCGATTATGTTCGAATAAAAGATGTTTCTTTTTTCAAGCTCTATCCAACGACACCCTACATGACATACGTTTCTATTTGAGATTTCAAAGTTGACCCCGGTAACCACTACTTCCGGTCAGTTCCGGAAAACGGAAATACCTTTATTCGATTCTTCGGATAGGAATTGGGACTTAACATTTCTCTCCAACTTCCTGTCACCTCGCGTTTTCGGAAAAATCGAAGTGGACGGGTGGTCTGATACACCCAGTATATTATAACATTAAACAATATACAAATTAATGACGAGTACATATGTTTATTATTTTATCTATTAAGAAAACATTTGGTAAACTAAATCCATTTAAATTGCAGTAAAAAAATACATTTTTATATGATCGAAGAGAGAGAGAGAGAGACTCGATAGTATTAATAAAGGATTATTATAAAGAAAGAATATAGACTCTATATATACGATATACTGCCTTATATTACTTATATATTCGGAACGGACTCCATTTAGTATAGAAAAATGAATCTTTATTATTATTGTTTTCAGATTTTTAAATAAGTTTTCTAAAAAGTAAATTTAAAAAAAGGACTACGAAATCAACCGTATTGATTAGAAATTTCATCGTATTTGGCTTGAATATCGTGCGCAAATCCATACACGATGCACGGCGTACTATAGTCTATGCAGTCCTTTGCGTCAGGATGCACCGCGGCGAAACCGCGAACAACAATTTGTCAGCACGCGTGACAGCTTCGTTTAAACTGGAGTAACTTTCCATTGTTCCACGAGAACAATCGCGCGGATCGCGGAAAGTCAATGCGTCCGTGCTTCGCATGATTTCCTTCACCACGCGTGTCACATATTTATCAAATTTTTTCCTTTACTCGTGAGGAATAACGCGAAGATACACTTCTGCGTATCGTATTAAAAATCAACCGGAAAAGGCGGGATTCGCATTTACATATATCCGCATTACATTGAATAAATAAAATTAGTCTTGGCACTACACTGTTAAAAAAAATCTGTATTAAAAATAATATAAAATGTGTAGGAAGTTTTTATGCAGATACTGTATATGAAGGAGTGGTATTTCGAAAATAAAAGTATCGAGCATAATATTACTATGCTCATCTGTTTGCTCATATACAAATGTTCTCATTTTCAATCGAAAATATGTATTATTACTTTGCGTATTCAAAAAAATCTTAAACGGGTTTTTAATATTCAATGTTGTGTGTATTAAATTTCATATTATTGATTAAAATTCATGTTCGTATATGAATTTAGCTATACAAGTGCAAAAATTTTTATTTCAGATACTCAGTTTCTAAATTTCATTTAGCGTAGTATCGTAAATGTGTTGTAAATTTCATATCTTTTTTAACAGTGTACTTTTTAATATGTACATAGACAAACTCTGTATCAAAGTCATATCTGATGTTAGCTTGCGATATCAAAAGCATTAATTTTTGTGCTATATGATTATAAATATAAATTTTATAGGTAAAATCTGTCTGCTACGTTTTTAATATATACATGCGAGATTAATGTTTATTAATTAAGTCTAAAGGTTTATAAAAATATTAAAACACGGTGGTATCATTGTATATGTGATTTCTCCTCTCATTGAGATATTCCGAAGAGCAGAGGAGGGAAAAATGAAAACTTTAATTTATACTTCATGCGTTGGAATATGGAATAAAATGGGAACCTATCATGCATTGTGCGTAATGCACATGGCAAGACTCGCTGCTTGTTAATGAGCAATATGTCAGATTACGTGAAAGGCGAGCGAGCGAGTTGGTCGGATTAAGCGTATCATTATAATGGCTTATTACGTTGTCGGTCGATTGGTGCTGCGCGAGATTAATTTCTCCTCAGCGTGATATATTCGCGATAACTCGCTTTCTGCCTTGCATCGTTGCATCGTTGAATACGAGCGTGCACTAATCATACGGAAAGATGGCTGTCGATATACGCCTTTACTATTACATCGCAAGAGATCGTCGACGTATTTTACGAGACGAAATATTTTACGAGGGTTTGAAAGGATTTCACAGATCCGATTCGTCATTGTTCTTAATTTAAATTTATTTAACTACTTAATTAATTTCAATTAAAATCGACTAAACGTGACAATTGTACGATCCATATTCATGACATCTACATGTGGAATGTTTAGCATTGTATTTAGTGCTAAACGCTAATTTGATATTTGATTTATCTAATATGAAGATTATGCATTCAATGTTAGAAATATTTGATTTATATTGTTCACATAAGTAAAACCACTGTGAAAATACAGATTTATAATGATGAATTGTATATCCAAAATTAAGAGAATCGTTGCATATAACTATTAAAAACTAGATAAAGAAGTGTAATAGAAATAAAAGAATTTACCGAGATTTTAATGCATACTATTTTACTTATATTCACATATTAGAATTAAGTAGAATTAGAATTTAATTTACAAATTACATGTATTAGAATAGCTTGAGAAAAAAATACAAGACTTTGGCACGTATATTCTATATTTGAAAATTCATATATATATTAATTGTTTCAATTAACGTTACTTACGATTTTCATGTAGTTGATGAGCGAGTATCCGTGAGGCCAGGTGTCCGTTGATTCGCAGGATAACGGCTTGATATCGATTTGTTGGGACGTGTCGAGATCGTGTAATGCCTTGGCGAAGAGATGGACGGCGTCGTACAGCAACGACGTTTCAGTCTGCACAAATCGCACATATGACGAAATGACATCGACATAAGAGATACGGCGTATACAAGATATTTCACGCAAAGTGATTGGATGGAAGGTTTCAGGAAATGTTGGACGCATGAAAAGATTTGCCGAGAAAAGAGCTTCTTTCGGTCTAGAAAAAAGTTATCTCAATGTCATACAACATAATCTGAACCTTTTCCTCTATAACATGTTTTTTTCGTTATTGATGCTCTTGATATGCGACCATGGTGTAAATGTATTCTTTCCACCATGTATGCGACTATGTCATTTTATATGTCCTATGTCCTGCACGTATCTACCGGATATCCTAGAAAATTATAAGATAATATTTTGCATTAAATTTTGGCACAATTTTTTGTTCGTAAAAAGAGAGAAGAAATATCTTTTTTTACACGTCTTTCAAACTTCCAATGTTAATTGTAGTTCTGTTAATTGGACCCTAGCAGATTTATCTAGATCTTCCGAATAAAATACTATAAATCAAAGTTTAATAGATAAGATTCTATGTGTGCTTGATATTAAATAAATTTAGCATATTTATTAATATATACTTATCGATTTTGTACGAAGTATGATTTTAATCTTATCGTATAAGATTCTTAGTACATATATATATACATATATATACGTATAAGGAGAATTGCATGCGATATTATCTAGGTGTTAGATTTCAAAGGGAAATGTTCAATCTACAGACTATCTCAGGCGGAATCGCAATTCCACACATTCACGATATTGAAATTATCAAAGAGGAGAAAGGTTAAATCTCAAATTCACCATTTCATGAAAGGACTCGTATTTGGAGGTAGAGATCGGACGGGGAATTCCTGTTTCCGCCCCAACGTGCGAGGGACGAAAGAACGAAATCTCGGCTCCTGGGAGGATTTCACGGCAAATTGGCGCCTCTGTTTCCCCGACATTTATATTTCGTAACTCGTGCGCGCGGCATCCCTGCGATACTGTCGCTGTAAAAGCGATATCACCTCAGATATCGCGCCATGGGTGTATATTCCTCCCGATATATTCGGGACAACCAATATCCTTACCGGATTTTACGAGGCCTCTCCCGGAGAGCGTATTTACGAAGAAACTAGTCAATGTATCCGATTCAGTGTTTCCCGATACGAAGGGACCGTAGGATGATATCCTTACGCCGACCGAAAGTTTCACACAAATAGAAGTCTCCCGGGAAAACGACGTTTTCCCCTAACTTTATTCATTACCCGCGCATCACTCGCGAGAGATAAAATATGCAGCATTGCCGAGCGATTTACGTTAAAATTTCATGTTGGAAGATATCGACGTGCTGAATATTTACTCCCAAGTACCTGTAGAAGTTATTTTTTTTATGTCATCTGGAAAGCTATCATGAAATTATTCGGAAAGGTTTCCGACCGAAATAATCCCGTTCTTTCGTCAGTTGTCTTATCATGGAAATTCGGATAACATCTGGAGACGATTCCAATGGTTTCTCGACACTTCGTGAGAGCAAGCGAGAAATCGATTCCGATCGGGGCACGACTACAATAGCTTTGGAATAGGTCCTCATGCTTCTTTTATTCACAAAGCATGCGGTTAAATTTTATATCACTTTATTTTATTTTATATAATAGTACTTTTTTAGTCTATTCAACATAGAATACATGGGATGTCTCAGAATTCTTTAACTAATTTCCTATTTTCCGATTTTTTAAAATGTCAAGTGTGATCTTTTCATTTTTCTATATAAGAATAAGATTCATATAAAATTAATAATTTTTTTTAGTTTTCTTTCTCTAATTTCAAAAAACTTAGAATTCAAAAACCATAGCTTGTTATTTATGTGATACTTTGTGGTGCAATACATTAAATACGGACAATGCTATGCAATGTAATAATCGTACAATTTCATGGACTATAGCTTCCAGTATTCATAGATGAGTTGGTTGACGTTTCTGATTAAACGTTCTCGCTTTTCGCAGATAATTCACTCGTAATGAAATATGAGATGTTGGATTGGTTTCGCGCTCCATTGATATACGAATAATGAATTACAAGCATAAAAACGATTCAGATCGTTTTTATGTAGCCGTGAAAATTTTGAAGGTTCAGTTATTCATTTAAGTGTTTTTCACCATAAAAATTATGAGAATTGGAAAACATATGAATGCATATATCAAAATAGGTTATATTAAAACCGTTTCTGCAATAGATATTTTTTTCATTTGTCCGTTTTAACGTTTTAATTTTTAACTTACCTTTATAGTAGTGAGATTGTTCTGCTCCACGCGTGCATGAAAGAAAAGCACAATTAATTATAAAATTTTTTAATATTGAAGTAAGAACAAAGTATTTTTTGATACCGTAAAAGAGTACACGGAGAACATTTTATATTAAAAATTACTATGTATGGTAGTAGCCGTGGACCATGCTGGAATTATAAAAATTTTTACTA
>NJRQ01000488.1:132055-147432 GCA_003063805.1 Aphaenogaster ashmeadi
GTAGCCAGTTCGACCACCGAGGCATGTGATAATATTTATCGCAACAAACGATGATGTTAAGAAAACGTATTATTTTGTGTAACACCATATTTTAGTCGAGGTGTATAATAACCAGAAACTTTAATTTTCTTAAATCGCTAGTAAATAATTAACATATAATAAATTGTAAGACGACTTGACTGGCCATAGATGGTATTTTATTTATTACTACGTATCAATCATACGGATTATATACATATATATGTGTGTGTGTGTGTGTGTGTGTGTGTGTGTGTTTGTGTGTGTGTGTGTGTGCGTGTGCGCGTGCGTGATTAGACTCGATATTTTATAGAATGTTTGATACATTTAACTATGATCTGGTTAGTATTTTTCCGATTGGATCTGTAAAACTCTTTAATATATACGCATATAAGATAACGTCTGGTGATTTCTAGAAGAATTTTGATTCTTCATTTTGCAACAGACGTACTAATTGAATTTACCAGGTTTCCAATTTATGCAACCAGATTTTTTTTCCGTGTATATGCAGGGTGATCCATTTTAATCTATAAATCAAAATATCCTCTGGAAATGACTTTGAAACTTGGAATGAGTTTAAAAAAATTGAATACGTAGGTGTTGAAGGTGTTCGAAGGGATCGTTAAATTATTGCAGAAAAAATTCGATAGGTGGAGGAGTTTTGGAGATTTTCAAGTCATCTTTATTTTTCTAAATGGAATTATATGATTTTTTTTACATAATATGATTCTTTTAGTTATTTTACATATAAAAATATTAAAGTAGAGTTATCAAAAAATCAATAGTTCACGAGATATTTTATACTTTATTTTGACATATTTTGACATAAAATATAAAATATCTCGAAATTATTAATTTCTTGATACCTATATCTTACTTTTATGCATAGAATAATGAGATGCATCAATTGGTATAAAGAAAACACATACTTAGTTGCTTTTTTAAAAAATTATGCAATTTGCAATTACATATCATTTCTTGATCAAACAGTTCTAACGACTCCTTCGAATTCCTTCAACACCTCTGTGTTCGATTTTTTAAACTCAAAGTCATTTCCAAGATATTTTGATTTATAGATTAAAATGGGTCACCCTGTATATATCTTATGATGTGTCCCCCTGATTGGCATTATAACCATACCATTTCTTCGTACCGGCAGTTATATGCTATAGTAATAAGTGTTCAACAGCGTCACGTATTTCGCACAATACACCCTGTCTTTGGATAGCTTTACGATATTACAGAGAAATAACCGTGAAACGCCTCGAAATATTGCAGCATCATTTCGGCGTCTCGACGCTGATTACTCGCATTTTGTCACCTTTCAGCCCCCTAAAGGCTTACCGTATTTTCATTTCCTGTTGGCCAGCAATCCAGCTCTTAGAGACTACTCCGAAAGTCGTAACTAAAGTTGCTTGAGAAATTGTTTATGACTTTTTTCAACATAGAGCTTAAATGCTTATTTGATCAGTCATAGTTGCGTACTAGGCTCGTTTAGAAATTTACGGTTTGCGGCATACACCGTTTTTAATAATTTTTTGAGGGTATGATTTCTGAGTGTTTAATATTTAAACGCAATTTCTTTTCGCAACACACATATACGCACATGCACATGTGTGTTTTGTATTTTATTCTTATAATACTATTGCACGCGCGTGTAAACATAGAAAATTTGTGATTTTATAACGTATGTAAAGTGGCAATGTTTAAAATTGATCGGTTTTATCTTGTTTGTTATCATCAATGCGAGTAACATTCTATTTTACTGAGAAAATGTGAACAGTTTTTGAAAACAATGTGTTCTAGTTTGACTACAGCATTCGCTTCGGCGAATCATGTATTTGCATTATTTGTCGTTATTAACGCACGATTGACGATTAATACGATAATTACGAATATGACATTATTTGCTATTAATGTTATCATTATTATGCAATTGCGTAATGATTGTCACTCCAAATTAGTTATCCTATCGCGTTTATACCGATTCTAAGCTATGCGCGTTTTCTCTCTCAATTACGTTGATGGCTATAGATATTGCAACAATCACGTTGTGTTAACGGCTAACCCGAGGTAGACATTCATGAAATGGTACCAAGGGTTAATGTGTATTATATATGTAAGCAGAATAATTTGTTGATCAATTTCGCAAAGTTTGCATATTGTGAATATGTATTACAAAATCTCTTGCATTAACTACACAAATTTGGCATTACAACATGTACAGAACATGAGATTCTTATTTTGAAAATAATGGATTAGCATTCTAAGTACTCTAAGCATTCTAACATTTAAAGTATAAATTTTCGCAATATACGAATATATAAAGAGACTTAGCGTATACATTTTATTTGATATTTAAATTTTGCGGAATTACGAATTAAAGAATTAAAATTTCTTGATCAAAATTTATTGAAATGTCATAAATCTTGCCACAAATTGTCATTTATCAAAAGTAATTTATCCAAAGCAGCAGTTCAGCAGTTCATACACGGAAAAAAAAGAATGTTTGTGCCAACCAGATTCTGATTGGCTTGCACAGAAATCTGTTTGTGTCAACCAGATTTCTGTGCGAGCCAACCAGAATCTGGTTGGCACAATCATTCTTTTTTTTCCGTGTATGATTGTATGTTAATCTGAATGTAACGCTCTTCAATCATTGCGGATCTTATATCGCTGAAATATGCGATAATAATGACTTCCTAGGCGGTATAAAATTTTACAGCGTATTAAGAAAGAAGAACAAGATAATTGTCGCATAACCAATCATAGATACGTTTTTGCAATATCGGTCACATGTGATATGAACTTTATCAACGATAAGGAATCACAATTCGTTGCTTTGGAAGAGAAACGGTACTCCATGTTCGAACTTCTTTCCCTCTCGACATAATTCTCGGTTTTACGAGGTGTACTCTCGAAAGAATCAAACAGCCTAACGTAAGACGAGGAAACGTCTTCCATTTGCTCCTTTTTTCTTCTTTTCCCGCAAGAAGGCCACTTCAGTCGACCGTCACCGTCGCTCCAGATAAGCTTTCGAGAGATGGCTCGTGCGATAGTCAGCCTCCTGCAAGAGGTTGTGGGAAGTGAAAAGACGCCGTACCATCTCGAAATGCATAACGGCGAGAGAGCACAGTCTCGGAATTTTTAATCTTCTCGCGTGCGGGAAGAGAGTTACGAATGAACGCCACGGATCTGACGCGGTTTCTGAATTGTGAAACAAAAGATGAGAATATAAAGCAAGACTTGTCCGTTTTTTTCTTTTTTTTATATCTTCGTAGATAAATACAGTGCGTGGTTATATGTAGTTTTCAAATTTGCGAAATATTTAAACCTGTACGTGTGTTACAAAAAATATATGTGAAACAGATTGTCATAAATTTTTAAGAGCTTAAAATACATGACTGTAGTAATTTCTAGTTTATCGTTGTAAATTGTAGCAAATCCTTATTCCGATTGTGATAAAGATTAATCACTTATTTTTGTGTCAATGTATGACTATATATTTTTGTATCAATAAATGTTATTGCGATTTTAAACATTTTCGAAGGCCAATATCTTTTTATATCGATATAAAACCTCATTTTTATATTTCGCAGTTTTTGCAAATGGTTTTGAAATTTGTACAGTTTTTAAATAGATGTAGTGAGAGATACTATTACGTGTATAATAATGTTGATAAGATGGAGATGCATTATTATAAATATTTGCCAAATAAATTCAAATAAATAAGATTTTAATCGATCAATGTGTTTGCTAGGATATAGTAAATATTATATCGATACACGGTAGCGAGAAAGCAATTATTCATCAGATACGCGCTATCGAGATGTGGATTTTCTTGATTTATAATGATGGAACAACGAAGGAAGACGCACTGATGAAAAACGCAAAATCAGCAATTCGATATGCTCGATAATCAATATCCTCGATAGTTACGCGCTGCTCCAATATTTGCTTTTCATCAAGAAAATGCAAAATGCCGAGAACATATCAATTCCGCGGTCTCGTTAAATGAATGATGCAAATCTCCATATGATACAAGGAGCTATTGGGACTACGCGTTTTATCGCGCCCGATTTTTTTTTCGCGAAGTATCGTGTGATAACATTAAACATTTTTTGCTTGCTTAATAAGAATTACGCTGCGCTAGCACACATACATAGCAATACTTTTTGCAACCTACGGTAAAAATTTTTTGTAGTGAAACTTAAGGCTTTAAATATTTATTCTTAAGATTAAACTTATATAATTCGTATATTTTGATTATAATCCGGAATTCAACCTTTCCTATCTCGTTTCATCATTATAATATTAATTATACCAAAAGCAGCTTACAATATCATTCAATACTTAGACACGATATGATGAAAATGTACGCATATCTGATATTACATTAGTTCCATTTCATGCTAGCAGTTCAATTCAATCGGTGGATGATACCGGACAGTATATTGAAATCGAATAATCAATAAAGCACAGTTGCGTGAATCGATTAAACGTTTTATTGCGGCCACACGTTACAGGAGAGATACTTCTACGCAGTGCTTGGCAGTTAACGGGTTTTTGCTTTACAGAGTGCTTTCACCGTCTCGAAAAGACTTACGAAAGTAATAAAAATAACGTGGTGCATTGTCGGTATTACTGTGTGCGGTACATCGGCAAAGTCCTCTTTCACCGATTTAATTCTCTTCGATTTTCGGTTTTATGATTCACTATTGACTCTATGAGAAGACTCTCGATAGCCTCTCAAAGTGACTGTGATTGTAATAGCAGTGGTGGCTTGGCTTGATTAGAAGAAGCACAAGAGTAAAATAAACGCGGTACTTATTGATAGCCGGTGAAAGAATTTCAAGATCCATATGAAACTTGGGCGAGTATTTATTTAATAACATGTATTATAAAGAATAATCTTCAGCGTTATGTTTAAGAAAATTTTTGTCTTAGAATTTTTGTCTTTAGAATCTGTATGGATTGTACAACTGACATATGTCCATTGTTACTAGACTATACAAATGCATTTTATTTATTAATATCGTTTTAAATTAAAAGAAATATGAGTAAATATCTGTTAAATATATTTTATTTAGATATTTTACATTCTTTTAAATTTAGCAATTTTGTATACGTGAATATTTTGCATCTTTTTTATGTTTGATGAATAAAGTTATTTTCTTTTTGTCAATTGCTGTGAAGTAGAAGTATTTAAATAATTATGATTTTACTTCGGTAATCCCTAAAGATTACCAAAGTAAAATCATAATAATTTTAACCTCCCGGTAAAGAACGATTCGGTTGAAGTTAAGTGGACTTTAAGTATACGCATTCAATAGAATAATATATCTTCTTCTGTTAATTATCTGCGTTTTTGTTATACCTTTGGCGATCTTACTTCACCTGTCGACGGGATTTCCTCAGTGAGGATCCAACTTAGCGAGTCAGTTTTGAGTGAAGCGGAAGCAGAAGTTGGGACAAAGGTGGAAGAAGATAAGCGAGCTTCCTGTTGTTATGTACTCTTAGGTCGCCTCTAGGGAGAGAATCACTGCGTCAGTTACAGCAAGGCTGCGTTACGTCATGCCTTTTCTTTTGGCATAGTCTCGGGAGGCTCCTTTGGCGCTGAGTCGGATGAATTTCTCTATTGGACCGGTCTACAAAAAGGACGGTACTCGGCACAATACTTTGTCATAATGTCGGTCTGTTCCGCGAGCTTGGTCATCTTGCTTGTTCGTGGAAAAACGCGCAGGATTTCACTCTCTTTGTTATATTACGTCCGTTGTTTCAACGAATTATCCCCAAATGTCCAGCTTTGCAAGCATTCCTTATATAACATCATTTGGCCGAGTTGTAATTCCGTATATGAAATTAAGTGCCTTTTGAAAAAAATTCTCAGTTATATTTCTTTAAGACATATCTGTGGTAGAAACCAGTATGCCCTCTCATACTTGTTAAAATTTGTAAAAGCTCACAGCGATGTAATTTGAACTATTGTTCTCTCGAACTTAATTTTCTGCGGCATATATGGAAGATACATGCTGACGTATGTGATTTCTCGAAGTAAAATCCAATTTTTTATTTAACGTAACGCGTTAAATAACGTTTTAACGTAACACTTAATTCTGGATTAGTATTTTTTATAGAATATTATTTTTTTATTTTGAAGTTACATCGGAATTTGAGAAGTTATTACTTTCTTGCAGCAAAGATATACATTAAAACTGAATTAAGATTTTGTTTCTGATATAATATAACACTTATGATTCTCTTTCTCTTTTTGTAATGTAGTTATTAATTTCTTTATAAGTTTTATCAAGTTTTTTAACTATGTATAGTCTACTATAGTCGACCTATAGTCTATAGATTTGTTAAGAAGATTAAGATATTACAATATTACATTAGATTATTCCTGTTATATGAAATATCTTAATATTGTTTCTTTTCTCAAGTATTTATTTTTTAACTTTAACGTAAAGACGTTTAATTCTTTTTATATAAAAGTCGTACATAAAGGACTATTCATAAGAGAAGGACTATTGATAAGAGACTCTAGTCATCATAATTCTAGTTTTTGAGAGTGATTCCGCTTTTTCTACTCGAGATGGGAAACAATTCGCTCATAATGGACACGCAATGTTACGGCGACATACGTTATTATTATAAATTGACCGAGATCCTTTCAGAATGTAGCAGCGAGGACAAAGTCGCAAAGTTCGTGCGTAAACGTGAGAAACAAGAACGTCCTTAACGCTCCACGCTCGGAATTAAGGCGATAAGAGCGCCGGCAGGAGCAATAAAGGAGACGCGCGGCTTATTTCCGGGTCTGCTTGCCAGAGTTGCCACAGGAATACCATACAGATGCGCGACGGAACAAATTTTCTCGCGTCGCCTATAATTTTAAGAGAGCTGCACCCAACTCGTGGAAGCAAGATAAATATCTACCCTCTAGCGCAGGAGAGAAAGACAGACGGAGAGGTAGGGAAAAAGGCTTTTTATTCGCTTCAATCTCTCTCTCTCTCTCTCTCTCTCTCTCTCTCTCTCTCTCTCTCTCTCTCTCTCTCTCTCTCTACTCATGGCATGAATTTCAAGTTCCCAAAACGACACCGAGCGACGCTCCTTAACAGATGGTCTGAGAAAGAGTAGAATCACCTAACTGCTTGATCATTGGACGCGGGAGATATATCCAGACGACCGTCTCGCGAATTCACGGTTGAGTAAGACGCTTCGAAGAGATAGCATTCTTCTTTGTAGCTTATCCAGCAGTCGTGTGAAACTGTATTCTCAAAGTAACCGCAGTTGGAAAAGTGTAACGTACGTAGCGAGCATAATCTTGAGACGGATAAGCGCACGGCGATATTTAGAATATCTTAGAATACATTCTCCCCTTATCTGCTTGACAAACTTTGCAAAAGTAGACTCAAATTGGCACATCTTATCGAGTCAGTTATGTTGAAAGTGAGTATAGATGTCATAAATAATGTTTCAATTTAAATACTGCTTAAAAAATTTATGACGTTTTAAGACCGGACATATATACAATTTTTTAAATATATAACTCGATTAGATGTCTGTCTATAATAAAAATTAAAAAATGTAAACTTCAATGAAATATTTAACATTGTGATTGTGATAAATTGGATAAAAATGACACTTTTTATTATTAATCTATAAATGGAGATGGAACAGGGAGAAAAAGAGAGAAGAATAATAATTTTCGATTAAAAAATTTAATTAATCTGTAACTGTTTTAAAAAAAAGTTGCGTACCGTGAGATTTAAACAATTTGCCACATTATATGGAATTCCCTAATTAAAATCGAGGTAAACTCACGTTAATTGGATCCTGCACCGACATCGGTGCGGATCTCAATTAGGGCTCTTTACGACGTGAAAAATTGCGTACACAGGTCGTACATACCAGACAAGTCGAGTTATATATTGCAACGGCTTTATCAGCCACGGTTTTTTACTCGGAGATGTGTTGCACGTGTCCGAGCATCAGTTTGTGACGTTTCCAAAACGGCGGTGGTACGTGCGAAATATGAACCTGGTCCTCGCCACGCCCAGTCCAGGATGGATCGTCCTGCCGACTCTCGTCTCTTTTTCGCGTCAGGCGTCGGACACGTTACGGACGCATATCTCCTGCTTCGTGGCGGTGCGAGAGAATCGGCGGTGCGAGACGTGCAGAAGTGCAAAGCCACCAACCGACGGCAAAGCTCCGAGGAGCGAATGCAGAAGCGCTTCATAAAACGAGGAGAATAATTTCACTTCGTGGGCGCGCACGGATTAATTTCGCATCAAAGCACGCTGCAAGGAGTCAAGTCATCGCGGTGAGCGACGACGCGCACCGACGACGACGACAATTTTATTCTTTGCTCTTAATTCACCCTGTCTAGAAGACGCGACGGTCGCCGATTTTTCATTGTTCCTTTATCCCGGACGTTAATGAGTTAATTACGGCTCGCGGTCGCGTCGCCGACGGTCTCGCTTAATTAACTTACTCGGTCATTTCCTGTCTGTTTCTAGATCGCCAGATCGCTTCGCCGTGATATAAGTAGAAGCGGAAAATTGGGTTAACCACACTTGACACCCGTGGTACGATGGAGTCGGATTACAACTCTAAATAACTGGTTGCAACCAGTCAATGCGCCAATTCATTCGTGTGCCGTTGACGGAACTTGGTAGATGCGAGGTTTCGCGCCACGATATCTTACTGAATGGATGTTGTAAATGTTTAGGAAAAGCACTGGCTTCTTCTTGCTATAAAGAAATGTTTTATATGAAACAGTTATGGTGACCGGTATATTTGCTCTTTAATTATAAAAACGAAGAGCTATTGTTGTAATTTTTAATTATTTCCATAATTAACTACGTAATTATTTTACAAATATAAATATAAGAAACGCCAATATCGATCGCGGCGGATCTTGGTGCCTAATAATAACACTGGTCAACATTTTTTTACCTTTTTTCTGTCACAAAAGGAATGACAGGTCATTTCGATAGGATTTTTCCCGACAAATCTGGAACTCAAAATGTTCCATCACGTCACGTTTTTTAGAAAAACGTGGTCAAAGTGTAAAAAAAACGCGTTTTTGGCACTTTTTGAATCCCTGCCACAAAGTAACGGTTCGTGATAGAATACTTTATGTGGGCTCAAATTAAAGCTTGAACCTTAAAGTTCTTTACAGTTTTTTCGGGAAATGGGATGATGGGGGGATCTTATAGATGCTAGTGAGCATCAAAAATTATTAAATTGCTCGTCAATTTAATATGTGAATTAATTATTCCGGCTTCATGTAAGGACTGTGTTTCAAGACCGACGAATATGCGGCGCGCAGTGCGCAGTTCGCATGAGCAGGATATTCACAAAAAATAATTATTATTAGGCACCAAGAACCGCCGCGACTGTAAATGGCATTTTCTCATACTTAAACTTTAAAATTATGATGCAAACAAGCATGTGACAATACTGTGAAGTCATCTAGCACAGGTTTTTTGACTGGGCGCGCGCCAATTTTGATTTCGCGTTTGACAGTGAACCTGGTTACACCGGAGAGCCTAAAGTAAGCCGACGTAAAATAAGGAGGTTAAAAAAAGTTACCGAAAGTTACCATAAATTAACGATAATTTTCCATAAATGACAGAAAATTTCCAAAATTTTCAGAAATTTTCGGTCATTTATGGAAACTTACCGGTAATTTAAGTAAATAAAACCGGCGTAAATAAAGCTAGCTTATTTTACCGGCTTACTTTAAGGCCTCTGATATAATCAGCAATATCAAAAGACCACTTTTGGTATTGTCTTGTCAAACGCGAAATCAAAATTGGCGCGCGCCCAGTCAAAAAACCTGTGCTATACGACTTCACAGTATTGTCACATGCTTGTTTGCATCATAATTTTAAAGTTTAAGGTTCAAGCTTTAATTTGAGCCCACATAAAGTATTCTATCACGAACCGTTACTTTGTGGCAGGGATTCAAAAAGTGTCAAAAACGCGTTTTTTTTACACTTTGACCACGTTTTTCTAAAAAACGTGACGTGATGGAACATTTTGGGTTTCAGATTCGTAATCTACGGGAAAAATCCCATCAAAATGACCTGTCATTCCTTTTGTAACAAAATCAGTGTTGACTAGTGTAATTATTTTGTGAAATTTATAATTATTTTATTAAGAAGGTTAAACTATCACTAGGAAAGAATTTCTCGTGCAATATCAAGAAATTGGAAAAATGTCTAAAAAACCTTTGCTACGTAATTACAGTATATCCATCATATAGATATACGTTATTTTCATAAAAATTCCTTCTTTCTTTTATTAATATTTAAAATTTAAAATAGAAAAATAAAGGTACCTCCTTTACAAATATAAAATTTATTGAAAGTGATCGAGATTAAAAATATATTAACTGGTTGCATTTAAAACATTTGAGCGAAGTCAGAAACCGTGTAAGAATGCGCGCTTAATATAGTGAGCTTCAATTCTTTGTATGCGCTTTGTTGCCGTAACATTAATTACTTAGTGGATACTCCTTGGCGGATGTTTTTTCTGGCTTCGTTTCTCGGTGCCGCACGGACGATCATTCCCTTTTTGCGTTGGGCAACCCGGTTGGAACGCAGAAATAATCGATACCTCGGCGGCTACTAGACTAGTCGGTACCGAAGATAAACTGGAAGAAGGTCACTCGGACCGGAGCGAAAACTACGTTCGGGAATAAAGAAAGTAATTTATTCCGCTTGTCTACGTCGTCAGGAAGACGCGCGTTTATTACGTTCTAGGTCGGATATCTTCGGCAAAGTTTCGACTGCAGTAAAAGAAGCAACAAAATTCGCCTTCTGTCCGATAAAGACGATTATTCGTGTACATTTGTCTCTCGTTCATTTTTCGAAATTCTTCTTTTTTCGCTAAATTTATGTCGCAAAGCTATATATAACCAATCGCTACAAATTTTTTCCACACTGTCAATTTTCAAATGGCCCTTTAGTTTCGCTTTAATGAGCTTTACTAGCTTCGTAATCGTCTGTCCGTCACATTTTATAGTCGCGATCTTCAATCGGATATGCATCGAATAATTTATGCGCTTAGTTTAAATTGTTAAGAATCAGTGCCTTCGTGTTTGTTATATGCATTAAAGATGCATTATTGTTAGAGTTACCTATTATTTCTAATTAACAATTTTAATCGCCATAATATCAATTATATGGAAACTCCAATGTGTAATACTAATTAACAGGATCATGCCACTGGTCATAACACGATAAATTTACGCGTTAATCCCTTATATATTAGGAGTTGACATTACTGTTTGCTTTATCAATTCGCAATAATACGCACGTTTGCTCTTTCATATATTCATATTTATAATTTAAATTGGAGAAATCCGAGTCTGCAAATGTATACTTATTTGTTAAAGATTTCATTAGGTTACGATGCAAAATATCGAATGTTTTATGTTTCAGTGCAAGCAAAAAACTGCCTTTTGAAAGTTGTTAGGGGGACCGATTAGTAATTAAAGAATGATATTTATAAAGATGTCTGTATGTACATATTCGCTTTTATACATGATTGGACATATTGCTTTAGCCAGAAGCTTTGTAATATTTTCTTGCTACACGAGTTTGTGGTAATTATCGCCGTTTCTATAAGGTAAACGTTCGGTAAATCATATCGAGGCAAATGTATACAAGAGTTTTGCACTGTTTTCACATGTATATTTTGCGCAAATAGCTATTTCGCGTAATAAAAATTACTATTCATGGAAGTTACATGATTTGTCTGCAATTTTGATATTTTTATTACTGAAGTCATAGCGCAATAAGAGCGTTATGTAATTGTACATCTTATGGTCGATCGCAGGAATAGAAATCGACTAATGCGGATACTCGCGGGTCTTGGTGACTGTTTCGCGATGTTACATCCGGCTGATATCTTTCATGCGCGACACATGCCGCACGACTGACTGGATAGAAATAAGCGAAGAAGCCCCGACGGGACGTGAGTACCAAACATACCGAGTGGCGGGATAACGCATTGCAGTCTGCCGAGTATTTCGTTGAAAATATCGTTGTGCTGTTGCGCGGGGAATTGCGCAATAAACTTCCAATTTTACGAACAATGCGTGGATACCGTTGCTTCTTTGACGGAGAAATAAGTGTCACGTGGTTTATGACCAGCCACGCATACAAAGGAATTGCCTTGACCGTTTGATCTAACGCGAGCTATCATTCTTCCTATCGAAACTGTATCCCTCAAAAGTATGAATCCACATTACTTTCTGATTGTAAAAAATGTAGAGTAAAAATATAGAGTTATGTTTTGTCCATTTGAAATTCTTACGTGTTATATCTACATTTCATTTTCGTATCGCGATCCTAATATCCATCAATACCAAAGTTTCTTTACGGCAGTCCATTTACGTGCTTATAAATTCCACGGAAACGCAATTCGTCTAACGTGTCGGACTACGGGCGCAAACGATAGAGGCTCGTTAAGAGACTTTTATTGCGTTTCTTCGCAATTCCAGACACGTCGGGAGAGACTACGAGAGATATCGTGGCTGCCAAAGTTCAACGAAACCGTCGGGGTATTGTAAATTTTCCCATTGTTTTGCGCCAAACTTGTGCGATCTTCGTAATCTCCGCAAGAACGATTCACCACAACCCGTCGTCGCGCCCCAAAAAGCGCTTTGTGCTTACGAATTATTTACACTCGTGCCTTCGATCGTGGCGCTGAAAGCTGCCACGTTTTGCTAGTTTCTTGCTTCGTTAATAATGTTACCATGTGAAGTATCGTAAAGCAGACGATTCCTCTCAGTAACGAGGAAATTGAAAAACCGTGGCTCTTTAACGGCTGCGCCAGAAAGTCTGTTTGAAATTTTAACAGCTAAATCCATCGTCTTCTGCGATGTAAGCACTTTTCAAGCAGTCACAAATCTTTATAGATCTTTAATCGATATCGCTTACGTGAAAAATGTGAAAGACTTTTTTCATCTCTTGAAAGGCAATTCTTCTCTCGTTTTCAAGGCGGTCGATGATTCTTTCAACTCTTGTTGCGATATTAATACAAAACACAATGTATAATATAGGGAAAGATTTGTCTTCACGAAAAATAATATATGGATAGCTTTCACTATTATCTATATTTGAAACTTTTATAGTCCTATATAAATCATTACACGAATTAACTGTCTATTGAAACAAACTTTAAATAATCAACTGCAAATTTCATCACATTGAGCATATTTTGCTTACAGCGTGGAAAAAAATGCAAATGGGCTGCTTGTACGGTATAGTTTTGCATACTTTTTAATATCCCAATTTTTGAGTCACATGTGTGTTTTGTAAAAAAAAAATTTCGCTTGTTGTCCAATCCTTTTTCTCATGGCAAAAAATTCCTTTTCTTCTTTCCCCAAATTTTACCATCGGAAACTTTCAGTTTCCTTATCCCGCCTTGCCAGGAGCGGAGAAGAGAAAAAGAGCGATGTCATTTAAGTCCACTTTTACGTATCTGGTATCTATTCGGCCCCGTTAGTTCTCCGCAGGAGACGCGACGCTGCGAGCATTACCCTGAAGACCGGCCCCCGCGAAATGAGGTTTCCATCAGTTAGTTTGCAAATTCCCACGAGTTACTTGGCCGCACAACGACAGAGTTTCAGTGCGCGAGTCGTGCTCAAACTCGCGTTAGCTCGATCGGGGTGGTTCGGGTTAAACTTTTGCCAGGAGAGGGCCTGCCTCATCTTCGAGGTCGCGCGCCGAAGACACTTGTGCTTACTCAAAATGAAAGTGTATTCATAAAACAGAGAAACTGTAATATCTTCTATTGTGTATCTCATGATGAAATAATTGTATTATTTTATAAAGAATAGGACATATATGAAATATATCATCTAAACTTTACAATATATTAAGAAAGTTACTCTAATGACTATTACTAACAAAAAGCGATAATTACTTATCTAATCACGATTTCTGCAATTGTACATTAATTATATCAAATTTATATAAAATAAATGAAGTGTCAGTGTTAATTATTACAAGTATTAAAATTAAGTATATACATATACAGGATGTCCCATTATAAATGACGACCTCAAATATCTCTTGAACAATACATTTTAAAGAAAAATGTTTCAAGTAAAACTTACTCTGTTTCGAGAGGACATCTTATGATGGACATAAGTTTTTTTTAGGTGGAGGTGTTCCTGAGATTTCAAAGTGACTTTTGTTTCTTTAAATGAAATTATATGATTTTATATATATAATATATATGATGCCTGTATAATTATTCTGCACATAAAAATATTGAGGCAAAGTTATCAAAAATTAACAGTTTTCGAGATATTTTATACTTTATTTTGGCATATTCTACCATGAAATATAAAATATTTCGTAAACTATTCATTTTTTAATAACCACACTTTAATACTTTTATGTACAGAATAATGAAATGAATCAGTTGGTGTAAAGAAAACACATGTTGCTCTTCAAAAATGTAACTGTACAATTGCATAATTTCTTTTAAAATCAAGTATGTGTTTTCTTTACACCAACTGATTCATCTCGTTATTCGGTACATAAAATCCGTATAAAATATATACCCTGTATAAAATAAAAGCAGATGTTGTCAGGACGATAAAAAAGCTATCTGAATTACTGTTTTTCTTTCAATTGCGCAAAGTAATTAACAGTTATTGCGAAAAAAACTAATAATAATTCCGTTTATTTATATTCATAAACATTAATGGTAATCAGGCTTAGTGAATTCAAAGTATCAATAGCCTATAATTTCTCTCAGCGAAGCAACACTATCGGGGATCGATATTTTTAAGTATTTCAACAGTACCTCGTTTGATATTCGAGATTGTAGCACGAGATAAAGACGTTTTTATGGCGTTTGATCTTCCTCGTTTCTGCCACAGTTAATCCCAGCGGATTGAAGATCGCGCTTTGTGCCAGTAGAAACGTCAGATTTAGATCGTACATCAGCAAAACGAAAGACGTTCTCGTTGACCGCTAGGAAAATATGACCGTGCGCAACCACTTAAGAAATTGTATAAGAGACACGATGCATCATCGTCCTTTGAGAATAAACGAGAACGCTGTACGGGATGTGTGATGGATGTTGTAATATCTCAAGAACATGGATGGAGCACGGATATTAGTAATAAGCCCGAATCATTTGGGAAATCAACTCTCCTGATAATTCAATAGAATTTCTCATTCTAATAATAGCCATTATAATTGCTGATAGTATTAATGCGCTAGCTTTTAATGCTAACAATCGCTATAACGGTAACGATAGGTCGAGTAACGCTTAAATAACACAGGACCACAAAAAGAAATTTGTGAAAATCAACTGGGATCAGA
>NJRQ01000489.1:22953-52882 GCA_003063805.1 Aphaenogaster ashmeadi
ATATATATATATATATATATATATATATATATATGCTTTCTCCGCAAATGAAAGGCAACTTTTTCGAGACGTATATGTATACGCCTTTCGCAACTGAAGGGTTAATATACAAGGTCGGTACACACATCCGAATCAGTCAACGTCTTTACAACAAATACTTCGTCAAGGTACTATTCACTATGATACTGAGACACTTGATCGCACACACTTCGCGCGGGAGGGAGCATAATATTGCACACGTTAGATAGCGAAATATACAATATTATATGTATATAATAAATTAAAGAATGTGTTCTCTCGTTGGCTACATATTCTCAGTCACCGCTTGGTCCGTTACATTACTTACGTACAAATTCGTCGTGTGTAAAATTACAATATATGTATATTATATAAAGATTCCTGCGATACGCGCACTGCGGTTGCAGTCGATGGAAACATTGACGAGCAAGTTCAGGGCAGTTTGAATTACATATTTCAATGCTAATTGCGCAGGGCGAAAGTAAAGAAATTTGATCGGCTTTGTATTGGCTTGCTCCGCCAATGTCTCGTGTGAAATATCAATCTCAAGTTGGCAAAGTGACACGCGGACGAAACGAGGATGTTGTCGTTCACTATTACACCGGTGGCGGTCCATTCGGATAGAAGGCTATCGGCGTGAAGCTCCTCGCGAGATTGTTAGAGAGCATACAACTGTAGTCCTCTTCTGCAGACGGCACCAGCGACGCGACGCCAAGTAGTAATAGCATAAGTGCTTGGATTGGGAGAGAAACTCGTAGGACTCGTCCTAAGAAGCGATAACCACGCGCCAGTACCGTTCGGTCTCTTTCGTCACCACTGCAACAGATTTCCAATAATGGGATATTAAATAAGATTGTCTCATTAAGGTGACGAGAGCCAACATTTCTTTACAAACGACAGAGCTTTATTTATCTATTTTATTCATCATATGGTATAATTATCAAGTTTGTGTGTTACAGCCTGATGAATAAAGTTCTATCACAAGACTGATCGACAGATATCGTCACAATGAAAAAGGGAAAAAGGAAACAACATACTCTGTGCCGGTGGCGTGAGGCTGAGCAGTCCCAGAGGCAGCTTCGTCGAGCAGCTACAGTTCAACAAAACAGAAAACACAAACAATAAGATACTGTGCAAGTGATTACTACGGATAACTTATGCGTGGAAGTGCCATCGCAATGATTTCTCATCATCGGATGACGCCTCTCGCTCTGAAAAATTGGTTCGTGTGATTTTACTAATTTGTGCAATAATCTACAATAAATATATACGCTATACACCAATATATAAATAAAAGCAAAAATCGCTTTTTTATCGAGTAATGTATAAAGGTGATAATCGTGGAATCTATAAAATACAAGTACCCCGCCTCTACTGAGTCAGCATTATCAAAGCAGATTTTCATTGGGATATTTAGAGACAAAACTTTTAATATACCAAAATGTCATGATTATAGTGCTTTTAAGATGGGAAACGACTGAAATATAAAACTTAATTTTATATTTCCTAATTAGTCCTAATTAGCAACGATTCATTCGGATTTCCTTATGAATATTTAGGTCTTTTTAGAACGTCTTTTTTGGCGTCTGTTATGTAGTTGGAGCAGATCGAATAACATGAGCCAGAAGTTAGCATCGGTTAATATCGGAAACTCCGATAATGGCAGCTAGATGGAAGAGACGGCGGCAATAGCAGTAAGTAATTCAATTTATACTTTAAAATTTCATCGTATCATAAACAAAACTTCTCGATCAATATCGATAGAACGTTTAAATTTTTCGAAATGTATTGACTTAAACTAATCTCATCAACCGAAAACTCGTATGTATCGCGCAGTATATTTAACCAATAATTCGTTCTTGGCACAGATGACCATGTTATTTTGAGACGTTTATTAATGTTTTTACACGAAGTATTCTAAAATTAAAATACTTTCTACGAACATATGTATATGTATATCCAAATATGGATGTAAAAGAATTAAAAGAAAATATATTACTTCAAATCTTATTTACGACAACTTCATCCGGCGCGGATAAATTAGAAATCCTTTCTTCATTTTTTATTTTAAATACTTTTGTTCTTAAATTATAACTAAAATTATTACTGAATTATTATTAAATTATTACTATTGTATAAGATATAAGGTATAAGATATAAGATATATAGGATGAAAGAGCCAATGAAAACTTTCCATCTTGTTTTTTTTTATAACCAACTGATTTATGTAAAATATAACAAAATACATATTATTTCAAATATATTATAAATATGAGAAATGCCTACATATTATTTGAATTTTATTTTTAAGGGAGATATATGATTGAGATAAATTCAACCATGCTGCTTCATCTCCTTGATTAGAGTAGCTATCCCTTCAAAAATCTTAAATGTCAATAGGAGTCAAGTGACATATCGTTTTAAAGATTTTTTAATTCTTTTTACAACTGTGTCTTTTTCTTTATTTAGACGAGTATCTCTCGAGAAATTGCATTTGAAAGTTTTAGGTATCAAAAAATAAAAATTTTAAATAGATCTGATTAAATCTGCAAGGTCATCTGATTTTTCTCCATTAAATTTTTTTCTTTGGGGACACTTGAAAAGTAAAATTTATGCCACATTACTGGATACCATGCAAGATGTACATCAAAATATAGTAGATGAGTGCCATAGAATAACACTGGAAATATCTCAAATGTCCGCAACAACTTTAAATAGAGGCTGATGAAGAATATTTCGAATATCTCAAATATTAACTAAAGTAAATTTTTCTGTAATTTGCGAATTTTCAGTTTTTAATAAAATTTTCAAATGTGATTTCTTGAGAAACACTCGCCAAAATTTTAAAAAAACGAGACACAGTTGTAAAGAAAATTACAAAGATATTTAAACAATGTATCATTTAATTTCTATTGGCATTTACAATTTTTGAAAGAGTAGCTATCCTAATCAAGGGAATGAAGCAGCATGGTTTACCATAATCATACATCCTCCTTAAAAACAAAATTGATATGTTCCGACATATTTCGTACAAATCAGTTACTTATAAAGAAACAGGGTGGAAAATTTTCGTTGGCTCACCCTGTATATGTATATCTCAATGTCACACATTGACTACATTTGATGTTACATTATTTATCTATCACCAAATCTACTTCAGGTACTTATACGAACTCAACAATAAAAATAGATTAATAAATTTATACCACGACGATCACTGCTTTGATTAGATATAAATTTATTCCGAGTAGAAACAATTTAGAGCTTACGTCGTGTGAGAGAGATGCGAGAGACGTAGACGTAGCAGCGAGACCGACATCCCGCGGGTCCAGCCCGAGGGCAGCCCCCAACTTAAGAGCGTAAATTCCTGTAAGTCTTCTTAACGACTGCAACCTTAATCGCAATTCTTGCAGACGCGTTCTGGTTTCTGTCTGTTCATCTAAAAGATTAGTCGCCTCTTGTAACGATATCACTCGCGGCTCGCAACGTTCCAGATCACTTCGCAGTTCCCTAAAATGAGGATAAAATACGGATTTTTATCACACATAATTTTCTGTAAACGAATTAGGCTACTTGGATATATGTACATTTCATCGATCACAACGAGAAAATTAATAGAAATCTTTACCTAAATTTATTATATTTCGCTTCTATGATATTCGTGGATTCAGTCAGGTCGATCGGTTCGCTTGCCCGAATGCTAATCTCAGTGCGTTCGAGCCAACTTAATAACTCCTCTATAATACGATAAAACTGGCGATTCGTCATGAGGGCGTGCTGCAGCTGTTCCTGCCACTCCACGGCAGCTGTACAGATTTTCTCCCATCTGCTGTTTGCCACGGCCAATCGGTCGCGAAGCTCCTTGGCACGTTCCGTGTCCTCGGTATGATCGGCCAGATGAGCACCGACTATGTTCAAACTCGTCACGATGCTCCTGTGACTGTCGAGGTCCAGTAGAAATTCACGATGATCTTGAATCACATCCTCCAATTGTTCTATATCACTAGGCGGCGAGTGTTGCTCACTTTGCGTACCCTCAGCATACTCCAACCATTTGTCCAAACGCCACAGATCATTGTCTAGTTGAGCCCAATTGCGGCGACAGCATAACGGACAGGTCAATCTGCCACTATCGCTACAATAATTATAATTATAATTATAGCCTCTAATATATTTAAAATTATAATTACAATTTAATTTTTTTTAAAATAAATATTTCAGGATTATGTATTATTCAGCATGTACAGGGTGTATTCGAAAGTGAGACATTTATTTTAACAGCATATAAATAGCACCAAAGTAAGTCATTTAGCCAAATATTGTTCAGATAAAAGTATTGTAAGATAACGGAGATACAGGGATGCAAAGTTTTCGAATACAAATCCGCTGGAGTGACACATTAAGAAGTAAATAATAGGGTATTATGTGTCACATTAGAATGTCACATTAAGATCATTTAATAGGGTGTGAGAGGGGCATGTCGCATTTGGAACCCGCTAGAATGACATTAAGAATTCATTTAATACGCTATTACGAGTTGATCAGTACGGACGTGTATTGATGAAAGTATGGCACATGTGTATGAGAACAACGAGTTAATGGACATGTTATTAGTGAAAATTTTTTGTGAACTGTTTTCACGTTTTTTGTATGTTTTATTTTTATTTGAATTTTTTTTCATTTTTTAGTATTCTTGTAAACATGTTCTTTATTATTATTATTGTAAACGTTAGTTTCATTTGTATTATTAATGTAACCATTTTTGTATTACTTATGTAAAATAAACGCATTTGAATTCGAAAACTTTGCATCCCTGTATCTCCGTTATCTTACAACTTTTATCTGAACAATATTTGGCTAAATGACTTACTTTGGTGCGATTTATATGCTGTTAAAATAAATGCCTCACTTTCGAATACACCCTGTATATTTTATGAATACTTCTATCTGTTAAAGTCGTAAATATCTAAAATTTGCTTAATGAGATTGCGAATTATAAAGTTGACAAGATTTATCAATTTACTACACAAAACTTTTTATTATATAATAAATGTTAAAACTTTAGAGTTTTTTGGACTTTTCTAGAATATTTTTTATTAGCAATAGCAAATTATTTTAATATTGAATATAATTGTTATATAGTTAGTTACTCACTGATCACATGGAAAAGCGTAAGCATCGGTGACAGGCGATCTGTATGGGATAAGGGATAAGCGTTATTTTAATCGGCTTTGCTAAGCGTTATGTCCGCGTTAAAAATTATTGCAAGGCCGTGTTAATGCGTCTATATTAGCACACAAAAAGATGAAAGACTTAAATAACACAAAGGAAGAAGTGTTTACGATATTGTTACAAATGATATGATTATTGTATTGATTTTGTATATTATTAATTGATTTTCTTGATTATTTTTTCGTTGTTAGTAATGTGAAAGTTAAAAATGGCGCCTGAACGAATGATTATATACATACAAAATATTTTTAAAATTGAGAATCACACAAATGTATGCAAGAATAGCGTATGCATATAAACTAGTATTTTCAAATATTGTTTTAAACCCTCAAAAGATATCACATTTAATAAGATATAAAAGATAAAAAAACCTTGCACGTGATATGATTAAAATCATATTCACTTATAGATATACATTGCGATTTAAATTATTTTTTTATAAATAGTGATATACAGGGTGTTTCCTAAATGATGTCGAAAACTTCAGGAAGTAATTTCTTGGACGATTGTAAAGAAAAAAGTTCCTATGAACATGGATCCGGAAATGCTTCCCTGCAGAGTTATTGGCCTTCAAAGTTAAAAGAAAAAGAAAATTTTTTGGCATATATTTAAAACGACTTGACTTACATCGGTCATATTCATTCGTTTCATTCGTTCATTTCTTTCTCTGGGGTCATTTGAAATCTCTAGTATACCGAATACCCATTGTAAACGATCTTCGCAACAGAATTGTCGATTCCTTCAATACTATTCGGAATATGCCCGAAATTTTTGAAAGAGTACGACAGTCAATGGCCAGAAGAATGCAAGCGTGCGTACTGCGTAGTGGTGCAAGGTGGACACTTCGAACATTTAGTTTAATTAAGTTATTAAAAATTACGGTAGATAATCACAGAATTCTTTTATTTTTCTTTAATTTTGAGGGCCCTGCAGGGAAGCATTTCCGGACCTATGTTATAGGAACTTTTTTCTTTAAAATCGTCCAATCATTTCCTGGAGTTTTCGACATCACTTATAGGGGAAACAGTCTTTCTCTCTGTATAATATAAATCTTATAGTACCCAAAAACTTAATTTGCGCTACATGGTGAGGGTTAATTTAGAAAATTCGTTGTTATTACAATTTTCGCTTATTACAAAACTCGAAACGCATTAGACATTTAAACGCTGAAGTGAGCGTGAGAGACGTAAAAGAAACTTTACCTGAGCTCTCTGATTTGCTGTTCACGTGCTCTTGCTAGTGCAATGAGTGTGTCGTATCGAGCTAATAATGTTGTTACCTCGCTACTTTTAGCAACTCCTAAACTCAATTTCCCGTCTTCCATGAGCAGATTATGAAGGTGGCGTACCAGTTCTATCGAGGACTGGCAACTTCCGATCAGTTTAGCCTGTAATATACCCGTGAGACTTTAATAAAGCAGCGAAAAAGATTTAACGTTGCATAATATTTCTAGTTGATTTGATCGGTTACATTATTTAAACGCGATAGTTCTACAATTCTTAATAGAGTTTTCGATTTCCATTCATTTTCTCAATCTTTCATTTTTAAAATAGATCTTTACGCGATAAAAACACGAACAATATTTAATAAAAACGTACATAAACATATAAGCGTCTGTTAATTTAAAGTCGATTGTAAATTTGTACTACTTAATTTGTATATACATTACCGCTCAAAAGTATTTACCAACTTTGTCTTCCTTAGGCTACGGTCCACTTGGTGCTACAAATGCTTTGAAGCATTCTTTGATTGGTCAATTAATAGAATTCTTTATTCTGGTTGGTCATTTTAACGCTTCAAAGCATTTGTAGCATCAAATGGACCGCAACCTTAATTAAATGATAGAAATTCAAAAGATTAATGAACAATTTTAAGAGTGGATATTGAACGTAATAATAATGTTTAATAGATCAAAATTTTTCATTCTACAAATATAAAGAGAATATAGCAGAATTAGAATAGAAATTAAACATGAAAAAAATTCATGTAGAAATTAGAGTGGGCAAATATTTTTGAGCAGCAGTGTACGAACGTTTATACGAACAATACGTAGCGTTAATTGACAGAAATCTTACGATAGTTTTAGCAGCCGCATTAAGCCCAGGACCGGAAACGGGATCGGGCGTTACCGCTGCTTCCAGAGCATTTAGGGCGTTATTACATTCGTTCAAGGCAGCCTCCAGTTCTATCAAATATGCATCACACGAAGTCATCCTAACAAGTCTCGGTAGGGTGTCTACTTGAACCGCGGTGTCCTGCTCAAATTTCAAGGTTTCGACTTGCACCGCTTCGTCGACCTCCGATTTTTCTTGCGTTTCTAGTTCCGCTTTCAGCGCGACCACTCGCGCCTTGATGTCCCGCCATAAGAGTTGATATTCATCCACCAGTTCCTGAATCGCAGCTACGTCGTCGGGATTGCTCTCTTGCATAACTCGCAGTGCTAGCTCGTCTGCCTTACGCAATGTAACGTTTTGAGTATCGAGCTCTTCCTCGATCTCGCACAACTGTTGACGCCTTCGTCGCGAAGACGATCTCTGTTCGGGCGTGGCAAGATGTTGCATTTGCGTTAGGCGGACATCCACCTGCGTCAAGCCCATTACCGCGGCTCCATGCGTGGACACGAATTCGCGATAAGTTTTCTGTTCCCGTTGGATACTCGAGATAATCGCGTTGATTTTTGTCTCGAGAACCAACCACCTGTCGATGGTCTTCCGCGTCTCGGCCGTGAGCGACCTAAAGTTATCGGGATCCAATCCGGACTTGGCCAGGCGCCCAAATATCTGTTCGAGGATTTTCAAGGCCTTCTGATGCGCCTCGATATCCTTAGCGATTGATTTAGCTTTCTCGGTTACTTTCTCCGACTCTTCTTTCGAGATCTCTGTAAGATCATTCTCCAACTCCAATAAAGACTTCTCCGTTTTGGCTAGCCATGGTTCATGTTCACATCTGGTTTTGTCCAGCTCTTGCAGCATCTTCCAAATCATCATGATTTTTCGCTTGCGCTCGGTAGATTTAATGCACACGGCTTTCCATCGTTTCTCCAGACTTTCCATACCGTTCTTTATCGGATCCGTGTTGAAGGAGGCTTTCCACGTGTCGCAATCGTTTAGCAGGATTTCACACAAATTTAGCACCTCGCCGATATTACCGCTTTCGACCTCAATGGTGGTCTTGAGATGATCGTGATCCTCGAGCTTCTTATCGATACTCCTCTGCGTGAGATTCTCGATAATGATAACCTCCGATAACTGACCTTCGATGCCAGTCAGCCAAATTCGTAAATCGGCTATCCTCTTCAGCAACGAGTTCATAGTTTGAATTAAATCGACCAGTTTGTTAGTTCTTGCTTTACCACCGGCCATTAGACGACTCCACTTCTCGTTGACTTCAATCAATGATTGCTGGAGATTTGCTTTCTCCGTCTCCTCAGCAGCTTCTATCAGCTCTTGTCCGGTATTCTGTAACCACTCATGTTCGCGCTGTTTCAAGCTCATCTCTGCTTGCAGTTCGCGCTCGAGTCGCTTCACTGCCTCTTCAGGTTCGTCCAACGCCATCGTATCGTAGTCCTGCGTTCTGATCGCCGCGTCCTCCATCCACGACAACAATTTGTTTAACCTATTCTCCCATCGACCATGAAGAGCACAGCGTTCTCCAAGCCTATACGCTAATAAGGCCAATTGGTACTCAAGGTCGCCGTGTTGCTGCGACAGAAGCGCGACGTGTTGATGTAATGCTTTCATGTCGCTCGGGCTCAGACACTCTCTCAATTGTTCCGTGATGATGCCAAGGGACTCCAGATTCCGTTGCGCGTCAGCTAGACAAGTTCTCAGATATTCAAGCGAATCAAGTTGCTCCTTCGTCTTGGATAGACTTATTGGCCCTGCGTGGAAGGCCGCGCTCAATGTCTGGCCGACTTCCTGGAAGGTTGTAGCGATCATCTCAGACTGCTCGACGTGCTCCTTGTGCAATTTCTGTACTCGCTGAACGAAGTCCCTCCAGGTTTCCAGACCAGCGCGCAGATTCGCTATCCGTTGTGCGTTCGCAGCGTGTTCCATGCGTATCGAGACGGCCAGCGCCTCGTCGCAATTAGTCAGGAGATATTCCTGCTGCTCCTGAAGAGATTCTATCTGAGCCTCGCCAACTGGCATCTTATCCAACAACGCCTGAATTCTTTGCAGAATTTTATCGAGCCGCCTTAAGTGAATGAACTGCAGATGCATGCGCTGCCGTTCTCTCTCGACCTCCTTCAACCACGTCAACAGCTTCCCTTGATCTAGTCTATACCTGTCCCAGGTCGACAGTCTATCACGTACTGCGGCATGCCGTTCCAATATTCTCGCCAATGTCTCATTGTGGAGATTTGTCAAGGTGTTGAACTGCTCGGCAACCGATCGATTGCGATCGTCTTCCTGTCGCACCGTCAATATGAGATTCTGCTGCTCGGGCAAAAGTTTTCGATGAATCTCGCAGAGATTCCGATGCTCCGACAAACCATTGTAATCACCTGGCATACCGCTCGACAGAAAATCTTGTACGTTCGTCAAGTACTCTTCCCAGAGCTTTAGCGCGGCGATCACGTCTTGCGAGCGGATCAATCGTGTTGACAAACGGTGATACTGCTGAAAAGTCTCTTGAAACACGCGCTGCCATTGCTGGACCACCTCGATCACTGACGGTTCCTGCACGGAAACGTCCAACGCGCGATCCTTGATGGATTGAAGCTGCGGCTCGGTTCGAGTTAACGCAAGCAGATGATTTCGCAGCACCGTCAGCTGTTCGTTAGACTCGCCTTGACCCACAGCCGTCAGACTCTGAAAAATTGACGGACAAGCCCTGATTACGATCAATTATTCGACGGATTCTTAAAAAAAATGGACAGAGAAATGAAAAAATTTACGAGTTTGTTTGGCGCGCGTGAATGGTTCCGTGAGTTCTCGGCAATCGCGTCGATCGATGCCGCTAGTTAAGTATCGTTCTTACTAAGCTTCGAAGGAAACGCGATTCAACAACGTAGCGACGTAGTTATATCCTTCTGGCAAGTAGGATCGTATCGAATCGCCTTTATCTGTCGATCGACGTTGACGATGCACGCCGTAAATTCCGTCGGGAAACGGAACTCGGCGCGGCGCCGCTCTCAAGTTCGAAAGTTTCGGCCGACGCTGTGTGCACGGGTGTTGCAGCCATTCAGCTGTTGCGGATTTCGTGACTGATGTAATTGCCACCACGGGTTAAGCCCTTCGGCCTTGACATAACAAA
Source organism: Aphaenogaster ashmeadi (assembly GCA_003063805.1). Classification (NCBI taxonomy): domain Eukaryota; kingdom Metazoa; phylum Arthropoda; class Insecta; order Hymenoptera; family Formicidae; genus Aphaenogaster; species Aphaenogaster ashmeadi. The sequence continues at coordinate 33,460 of NJRQ01000489.1, forward strand.
TTGTTTCGGAACTACCGCGATTAAAATATAAACGCGCGTGCGAAGCGATGATCGAGGTTGTGCCAAGCACCAATGGTGCGCCGCTTGAGAACTGATGGACGCGTTAGTACGTCAGACCAAAGCGACCTAACGCCGCGGTCTAACTATCACCTTCCAAGCGCAGGGGAACGTGTACATCGATCCTTGAAAAATGTTTTAACTGTGAGAAATTCGAGGAAGGTCTCGTTCTTCAAGGTTCTGAATCCGTTTCCTCGCATACGTGCCAGGATAACTAACCAGCGCGTCGCGGATACACACACGCGAAAAAAATTTGTAGAACTATCGTCACGTACATGCTTATAATTCCAAAGTTTGATATAAAACTAAAAATCGAAATATTTTACGCTCGTAATAACTTCGCAAAATTATTCTTTCTCCTTCTTCATATTAGGAATAGAAAAAAAGACTAGCTTAAACTTTTCTTTTCATAAATCTTTATGAGAGTCATCTTGACACTCATAACGCCCGAGTGTCTTGCGTTATAACGAATGAAAAACGCTTGACTGGCACGCAGTTAGGCAGAAGCAGATGCAGCATGAACGGAGGCATGTACCTGTTGGACCGAATCCAGGAAATTTTTCGTCTGGCATACATCACCGCGGGCGAGTTCCTGGTTGAGGACACGAGCATCCACCGTGTCCGCAAGAGTCGACAAGGTTTCCCGGACATCTTCGAGTCGTTGACCTAGCGCTTCGACTTCGCAGTGCAGCGGTCCACCGGCGTCCAAACCCACGTCCGATGCGATCTGTGCCACCAGACCGCGTAGTTCCGCCAGTCTCTCTTTGTGCTCCGCCAGTGTCTCCTCGCAAACCTAAAACAAGTTTAAAATATCCAAGCTTTAACGCGTCTGCGTTCCAACTTTTTCGCGCCGAAGCTCTTTCTTTGAGTCCTTTCATTTCAAATCTATTAAAACCTTCGAAATCGCGATCAGCAAGTAAAAAATATTAATTTTATATCATTATTATTATTTTATTATTTCATATTATACTTTCACGATTTATATTATTTCCTAATTTTATATTATATTTGTATTTTTGTCACGTCGGTAGTGCCAACCCATCATATTAAAACATTATTAAAATCGTTCTTCTTTTTCAAGATGCAGTCAAGCGAGGCGGATCTAGAACGGATCTAGAGCCTACAAGAGCACGTGTTTATTCCTCTCTATCGATATTTATAGACATGCAATGTGTATCTATCACCCCTTCTATGTGGGAACCAAGTTTGCTATGAAAATGCTATGCTGCACGCGTTTTTCCGGAATTCTCATTATCATATACCTTAGTTCTCGTTGAGAAACGCATTTTCCATGTAAAAAAACGATTATGGATAAATGTGTTATCGAAACGAAAAATACTGTTTTTCATACGTTTCGTGATTCGCACAAGTTAGATCTTTTTCACCTAGCAGCACATTCTTGCCAGATCATATTATTATATAATAAAATGTATTATATAATAAAATATAATAAAATTTTCTTCGTTAGTAATTGGGTAATTATTGCGCCCAAAGTCGCAGCAGGAGGGATCGATACATCTGTTGCGGCTGTATCCTGACAATTAAATACTCGAACTTAACTATTCGAAGAGGTTTAAATGGTTGTAATCACATTCACGCGATGAACATATTGATTTAATCAATATTACTCAATATTTCACTGTGATATAGTACTTTATTCTACGTATGATGTTAGGACAAAATCGAAAGATAAGCTGATATGTTTTTTTATTCTTATATTTACATAAAAATGCAACGATATTCCGAAATGCTCAAATGGGGTTTAACAGATTTTTTCTTTTTATCGACTTCTTTTAAGAGAACTTGAAGGTAAAAAAATCGATTTTTTATTGCATTCTTCAAAAATGCTAACATTTCTATGTTTAATTCTAAAATTTTATATTGAAATTACAAAAATTACAGTCAATAATATTGTATTATTAATAAATTTATTAATTACATAAATAAATAAATTAAATAAATAAATAAATTACAGTCAATAATACGAACGGCGCACGGAAATAAAAGGCGTTTTTTTTCAGAAATTTGATTTTACATTGTTACACTCAAAAACTAAGCATCACCGATTTGAAATTTTAAAAGAATATTGTTTATACATCTAATTCTCGTGTGAACTAGAGAACACTCTGAAAACTTTCCATTCTAAGATATTAATTTTTTTCGACTGAGAAGAACACGAAAAAAATGGATTTTTTGTTAATAATATGCGCCATTTTGTTAATTTTTAATCGTTTTTATCTTAGTTCATCCGATAATTGCAGGTATTTTGCACAGGGATGGGCATTATTGCATATTTTGTACTAAAACTTGCACCGGTCGAACGAAAGAAAATCGAGTTATTACTACAAAATGGCTATGTTTAGATCTTTTAGATCGACGATTAATTTCCACTACTTAAATATACTATATGTATATCTTTATAAAAAAAAGAATGAAGAGGGAAAGAGTAAATCGATTAATTATTTACATACTGCAATAAAAGTCATGGAAAATTTCAGAAAATGCACTATTACAAATGTAAGAAATTTGATACGGAGTTTTAAACAAGCTTAACAAATTCATCGGTGTTCAAAACGACAAGACTTCCTTTTTTGCTAATAATAATGTAATATATAAGATTCCATGTGCGGATTGTAATGCCTCTTACGTAGGCCAAACAAAAAGACAACTCAATACTAGACTGAAGGAGCATAGAAATAATATTAAGTTGGATCAATCCAAACATTCCGTTGTGTCAGAACATATTACATAATTTAATCACACATTTGACTGGAATAATACAAAAATTTTAGATTTAGAATATAATTTTCATAAAAGACTCATTGCAGAGATGATTTTTATCAAGGAGCAACTAAACGAAATCAATTCCAACAAAGATACGGAATTATTGGATGATTTGTATTACAGTATTCTGAAGGAACTTGCGATTGGCCTTTGAATACAGAGAGGGAGAATTTTCGTGTCCTGCCACATTTTCATGTAAAGTGTCGTTAGTCAGTTTCTCACCATTGTTCGGAGAGCAGCTATTTACTGTTATGAGATATCATTTATATTTACTGTCGCTCACATTGACTTTTATTTAACTCAAAGTTTGATTTGGCAATTCAGCGTTACACATTTAATTAATTATATTCGACCACTTATGTAAGTGTTTCTAGTATCGTTAATTTGACAATTTTATTTAAAATTAATTTTTGTTTTTTGAATTTTAAATGTAGTTGCTACTAAGATGTTCGGATATACTTCCTTTGACATTATGGACATTTTTACTTTTTTGGACATGTGGCTGGACGTTCAACTTATCTTGGAATCGAACCAAGGTTTAATATTCGTCTCTATGTGTAACTGAATTTTATTAACATGTGATTAATGTATGTATAGACTTATGGCAAAATCTTTTTACTGGTTCTCATATTGGAAATCGCGACTATAATTTATATATATTGTTAAATTTATTTATTGACAACATCTCCGTTTTAAAAAAGACCAAGTAAGGTCGAAACGTTAACGTTCTATATATTGTTTTTAATAAATAATTTTATATCATAATAACACCTTTGTAATCTGCTCAAATCTCGGCCTATTACCTTGACAAAGATGTAAGAAATTTGTTAAAAAATTACAAACCCGTCATTTTGATTGCTTTAGTAGTTCTAGTGTTAAGAGACGGACTTCGGGCAATACGTTTCACGCACTTATGTCAACAATTTTGTAATAAAAAAATATTTTTTTATTCTCCATATGACATACAAATATTATTAAAAATTTTGCGTAATTACATTCATTTAGTTGTTTAAAAAAATTGGCAAAAGTAAATATGAAACTCAGGCAAATTGACCTCCCAGTCCCCTTAACGATGACTAGACAAATGGATGTATGTGTTCCTGCGACACGCATACATTATCACGGGGCAAGATATACCTTCGCATATTCGCACAGGCACCAAATCCGCTTATAAAAAACACGCTTACATATTTTGATAGGCTGAGTGATTACACTCTTTATTTATTTTGTAAAATACAAAAAAACAGACATTTTTTATTCCATTCATATGTTTTCCAATGTCCAACTTTCTATACAATCAATTTAAATATGATACCAGGTAAAAAATGTTTTATATAAAAATATACATATATATTTATAATATATTTATATATGTATAATAATATATAAATATATATAATTATACATATATAAAATATATCATATATGTTTTTTTTGTATAATCTCTATCCGTATTGTATAGGAAAAATAATTACTTTTTCAAAATAATTATTTTTATTATATAATAAAAAGAATAATTTAAAAATTATTAGAAAAATAACTTTAGCATTGTTTTTTTACAAAAAGTAAAATTGCTATCAAATTATACAATATTCTATATATAACATTTTTTTATACGATTACTACATTTATATATGATTATACATATATGGGCAATTTTTTCACATTTCCTCAAGCTTTATTTTTTATAAAAAATAATGCAAAAATTATTCTTTTAATTATTTTTTAATTTTTCTTATTATTATTTTTCCTGTATGTATGAACAGAGATTATACAAAAGAAAGAAAACATATATATAGACATATTTCATATATTATAATTATACAAGGTGTTTCTAAATAAGTGCGAAAAATTTTAGGAGATGATTCTTTGTCGAAAATTAAGGGGAGTTTTTCGTATAAACATATACTTCTATATCCCTCTCTGAGGAGTTACACTCCTCTAAAGGAGGTGAGAATTAGGTTTATATTTTTCTCTTTAAAATTTTGGACAAGTTAAAAAAATGAAATTTGATGGATATTTTCCACTACTAAAAAGGATACTTATTAATATTTTTTTTATCTTTCCATATCGTTATAAGGGGATGAAACTAACAAACCCTATTCAATTTTTTACTACAACTTTTTAACAAACTGTAATGTGATCATCTTAAAATATGCGTTAGAAATTGATTTCTTTAGAAACTTTTCTATTTCTTCTATTTATTCGTAAAATCAATAGTTTTCAAGAAAAAAATAAAATACATTATTATGCACAGCACCGTGCTAACTGGCATAGGCTTTGAGTTACGAGAAATTGAATTTTAGAATAAAATAAAAAAGCGAGTAAAACAAAATTATAGTAAATATTGAAAAAAATGGAACAAAAACAACACAAAATTATTATAAATGTTGGAAATGACCTACATATGCCATTTAGCACGGTGGTGTGCATAATAATGTATTTTATTTATTTTCTTGAAAATATTGATTTTACGGAAAAAATAGAAAAAGTAAAAAGGTTTCTAAAAGAATCAAGCTTTCTGACGCATATGTTTAGGTGATCACATTCTGATTCGTTAAAAAGTTGTAATAAAAAATTGAATAGGGGTTGTTAGTTTCATCCCCTTATAACGATATGGGAACATTAAAAAATATTAATAAGTATCCTTTTTACTAGTGGAAAATATCCACTAAATTTCATTTTTTAACTTGCCTAAAATTTGAGAAAAAAAATAAAAACCTAATTTTCACCTCCTCCTTTGGAAGAGTGTAACTCCTCAGGGAGAAATATAGGAGTATATGTATATATGAAAAACCCTTTTTAATTTTCGACAAAGAATCATCTCCTAAAATTTTTCGCACTTATTTAGAAACACCCTGTATATATTTATACAGGGTGATCCGTAATTCGTGATACAACCGGCAAAAGGCTAATTCTTCATGAAAAAATAAGTCGAAAATATAGAATAACATTTTTTTATTCGTTTTGCGAGATAATCAAATTTGAAAATTGACATATTTTGACATAAAATTTCTATAAAATGTTTTGTAAACTATTCATTTTTTGATAACCGTATTAAAATATTTTTATGTATAAAATAACAAAATGAATCATGTAAAGAAAACACTTGGTTGCCTTTAAAAAAAGTATGTATGTAATTGCATATTGCAAATTGTATAATATATTTTTTAACGAAACTATGTGTTGTTGTTACACTAATTGATTTATCTCGTTATTTTGTGCATAAACGTATTAAGTAATTACGATTATCAAAAAATTAACAGTTTACAAGATATTTTATATTTTATGTCAAAATATATATATATGTCAATTTCCAACTTCAATTTTATCAAAAACGAAGTCTGGTATTAAAAAATTTCATTCTGCAATTTTGACTTATTTTTTCATGAAAAATGAGCTTCTGCCGATTATACAACGAATTACGCACCACCCTGACAAATCGTTATATGTATATAATCTCTGAATTACTTAAAAACTGCCTCCACATAACATTTTTATTAGTAAATATATTTTTAAAGAAATTGCCTTTAAAATTTTATCTAATCTAGATTTTGTCATTTCGTTAGAAATTTGCTTTCGTTAGTGCAATACCCTGGCGAAAAAAATTCTCACATATCTCATAATATTTTTAAGAATTTTTCGTATTTTAAATTTAAAAAAATATATATATTTCTAAAAAAATACATTAAACTTCTTTAGATTTTATAAGTTTTCTTCGGAATATGAGAAATCTTAAAATATTTCAGAATTTATATAAAAAAATTTTAGGGAAGATATAAACATTCTTATATCTTTTCATGTTTTATTAGTATTTTTGAAATATGTTTTAATTCGTATAAAAAATTTGAAATGTTCTAAAAGAATTATAAAATTTACATACAAATTTTGAAAAATTATGTGAACATTATAAGAAAATTTTTCACCAGGCTAGATAAAAACATGATTTCGGAAGAGACACGCGCGTCATTTTCGCGGCGTTAAAGTTATTTCTGTCCCGTTGTTATAATCGGCAGGAATCTCCGGCTTACAGCGAACAGTTACAGCTTTTCAGAAATTCTTCTATCCCCCCGTCACGTCGTTTTACCTTTATCTGCTCCGGCGTGCACATATCTTTAGCCCAGATGGTCGCTCATGCTTTCTGCTTTTTGACACGCGTTCTCATGAAGTTCCGCTCCAAAACTAGACGAACACGTGCGGCACTGTATTCCCTTCTGTCGTCTAAGCACATGGTCCGAATCGTCGTTGCGCATTTCACATTCACGTATGTATACATATATGCAAACACATGCCTATGTTAATGCATCGTGCGCGCGATATATTCACGCTCACGCACCGTCGCACGCGTGATAGATGCGAATGTTTAAAAATCTCTTCAGCAAGATAAGGAGGAGCGATAACAAGTGCTCGCGTTTCCAACGAGATAAATAATGCTTTGAGGAAACGTGTTGAGAGCGTATGCCGGATGCTGTAAACGCCGCAACGCCCTGGACCGGACTGGCGTAGTCTCCGAAGGATCGATGCGCACGTCTGTGCGGCTCGCCCTCTTGCCCCGTATTCGACGATCTACCCCTGCCAGCCGGCACGCCTGTGACTGCACAAGCGAGCACGAGCGAGGGGTGACGATGATGATGAGTCGACTTTTACTCTCGTTCGTCTCTTTCTTGCATGCTGCGATGATATCTTAACAATAGTAGTGTGCGCGCGCAGTGGGGGACGATGACATCATGCGCTTCTCCATTCAAGGGATGAAAGCGCGTCTGTTACATATCCCTAACTCGCTCGTTATTACGACGGAAGAAAAATTGTTTTCATTCTGTTATATTGATCCTCCTTTCCGCGCACGGAAAATGTATATATGTACGAATTGTAATAACATTTGATATTTTTGTCATCACATTATATTTGCAATGATGAGAGAATAACAGATCACGCGCTTCTCCATCGGAAAAACAAATGCGCGTTTGTTGCATGTCCTTGATATGCTCGTTATCGCAAGAAAGAAGAACTTCGCTCTGATACATATAAAGAATACGAATTGCAAAAATATTTAATATCTTAACAAAACTGACATTTCTAACATTTTTTTATGAGAGATCAAATTGCGTCGACTTAAAAAATTAAGAAGGTGGAAGAAAAAACATAGGGGGGGAGAGTTGCCAAAATCGTACTCTTAAGGTATTTTATATTATATTTCTCGTTTGGTACTAATTTGCACACAAATTAATATTAAAAATTGTAGTTTGATGTTTATAAGACACCTACTATTATATGTCTAACTTCTTGCCAAGAACAAATTAATTTGTTTTAAGCCTTTTTATGACAGAGAGTAAAAGGAACGATTTAAGTAATCGGATTAAATAATCGGTCACCTAGTCGTATATCGGTTTCTAAAAGCTCCTTTAAAAATAATACATTTGCGAATAAAAAATATGAAATATTTTTAAAAATTTTATACATGTTAACAACAACTCAAAAAATATTCAATATATAATAATAATATGATTAACAATACGAGTTAAGAATTCATGCTTAAGGAAGTATGATCGAAAAATCAAAATGTTTCAATCTGTTCAAAAATTATATAAAATATTATTTGAAGCAAAATTAATATGTCATTAAAATTTTAAACCGTTTGACCGTAGTTTCTAAGAAAATACAAATTAAAGTTAGAGTTTTATTAAATTTGTATATAGACACTTTATACTTTAGATATAATATTTTTAACTTATACACAATATTAAAAATTTTATTTTTATTTTTGGCTACAGTTGTTGCTACAGCTTCTTTTAATTAAAAATCTAAGAATAAAAAAGTTATACGCAACATATATTCAATCTCATACATATATGTATAGCATGAAGTAGGCTACCTTAACTTTGTTGATGTATCTGCCATAAGATATCGTGCATAAAACTCTAATTTTAACATTTATTTTCCTAGAAACTACATGATCAATCGGTTTGAAATTTTAATATGACATTTTAATCTGACTTCCAAATAATATTCTATATAATTTTTAAACAGATCGAAGCATTTCGATTTTTCGATCTCCTTAACATGTTCGTTACCATGAATTTAGCTTATCACATAGATTAAATAATTATATAGTCATAAAATGATAAATAAATAAACATAAATTGAATCAAATCCGTACTAGTACGACTTTAAAAAATCTCATATATTTATATATATATACATGATTGCCTTTCAAAAAAATTATGCAATTTGCAGTATGCAATTACACATCTTTTTTGAAAGGCAGCCATATGTTTCCTTTACACCAATTGATTCATGTCATTATTCTGTGCATAAAAGTATTAAAGTACGATTATCAAAAAATTAATAGTTTACAAGATATTTTACACTTTATGTCAAAATATGCCAGAATAAAATATAAAATATCTCGCAAACTATTGATTTTTTGATAACTTTACCTTAATACTTTTATATGCCAAATAACTGGAGGAATTATAATATATAAAGAAAATCATGTGATTCCATTTAAAAAAACAAAGGTCACCTTGAAATCTCAGAAACACCTCCACCTAGGAAAAACGTGTGTCCATCATAAGATGTCCCTAGTAGCACATGTTGGTTTTATACACGTTTTTTAAACGTTTATAAAATATTAGATACGTTTAGGAAACGTATATGAAACGTATATGAACCAACATGTGCTACCTGGGTGTCCCCCTCGAAACAGAGTAAATTTTACTTGAAACATTTTTTCGAATAACAAATATTTCAAGAGATAATCGCGTGGAACTTTTAAAATGGGACACCCTGTATATAGTGACATGATTTAGGAATAAATTTTATAAAAACATAAAAATATATACGGAATAAAATCGCATTGCTAGATTATTGTCAGCTACATAAATTGATCAAAAATTACATCAATTGTACCTGATTTTTGTAAATATTTATGATATGCGCAAAATAAGATGTAATCTGGCAATTTCTTGTCTATGTTTCTTATTAGTCATTTTTATTTAGGTGATCGGTACACAACTCTCCCCTACGTGTGTAAAAATATTTGATCAAATACTTAACACCTTTCCACATGCTAGACATACATACCTATACGCATTTAAAGTGTACGTATTTAAAATTAAGATTAGCACTCAAACGTAAACGCAAAGAACTGATATCCCAGCTGCGACATTATTTGTCTGATAAATTTTAAAAGAATGGGGGAATAAATCATCCGTTTACAGCAGAAAACGGTAAGATGTTTTAAAACTACAGCATAATCCGGAATCTCTATAATTCCTGCGTATTCAAATTTTTATTTTAAGAATCGGCATTACTTCTTACGTAACTTTCTAATTCTTGCGAAGGTCACTACTTAACAGAAATCTATTTGCTCACTAGTTATGAGCTATTAGCGCGTCTTCTCACGTGTCGTCCGTTTCCGCGATGCAGAGATTGGCAAGATTTTCGAAAGTGGACTACTTTCAAAGTAAGGATTTCATATTTAATTTATATACTAGCGGCAAAGGACTCATACCGTCATTACCTACCTTAACTTGCTTGACTGCTTCCTCTTGTGGCAAATTTGCCACACTGTTCATTTGAGTGTCCACCCAGGCCTTCACCGCGGCGCTAGAATCTCTGTACTGCTGCCAGAGCCTGCACGCGTGTTGATATCGGGTGCAAAGGGCATCCAATTCGGCCCTTGTGTCGTCCCAAGCCTGTACGGCCTCATTTACTGCAGCGTCGACCCTTTCACGGACCTCTGCGGCGCAGCTCTCCCGCAGAGGCTCGGCAGCGGCACGTAATTCGCCAACGAGAACTTCTCGAGCGCCCAAATCGCCGTTTAGACCCTGCCGTTTCAAGAAAAAATAGAAACCGATATATTTAATATTCGTGGACATTGCAAATGTTAAAAATCAAATAATTGTTGTTGCTTTAATCAAATAAATTCGAGTCTCGATATGAAAAACGGATCAGTAAAATCAACATAAAAGATAATTCCTATAAGAATATATCAAAACCATGCACCCATTTTTCTAATTACATAATAAATAATATTTTTCAATTATTATTAAAAACATTTTAAATCTTAATTCGAAAAGGATGATAACAATAAATTTGTCAAAAATATTTTGCCATTAACCTTTGATTTTTAAAGAATACGTTATACAACAAAAAAAAGATTCAACTTATTATTTGACTCTTTAACAATTTTTAATTTTATACTTTACACTGAAAATGACTTAATCAAAGGTTGAAACACCTGTTTATTTATATTATATCATTTGTACTTTAATATAAAAATTTTTTTAGCACGAAAATCCAGCTTGGTTCATAAACTCCTTTCTATTATATTTGGTTTTTGATCCACTGACATGAGCATAAGAATTATTTCTTATTTCATTTTCGACTTATTATTATTTTAATTAAAATCTCGCAGTTCTCTACGTCTACTTTCCAACGTATTTCAATTTTAAGAATCACACTTTACCTATATAGGCGGCTTCACACCAGACAATTCAAAGAAAGCGCCGGTTTTGCTTAAAACACGCTATAAATAAATTCGCGGCACGAGACCAGCACGTTTGAAGACTTACATGAATTCGGTCAGAACATGGTTGAACTAATTTTGTGTCGTGTACTCGAGTTCGTTCACCTTGCGAATTTTCCAAGGAAAGGCATGCGCAAGTACATTGTCTTGTTATCAAATATTAATTTCGTATTAAAGTCCAAAAATCTATGCTATCACGTAAAGAAAGATATGCTTTATAAATTTCTTTTTTAATTTATTTAATCACGAATAATTTATGCTAGGTATTTGCGATCAATATTTTGTTGCGTTTTATTTCTCTCTGTTTTATTCGTCTTCTAGCCGTATCATACGTCAAACTGGATTAATATTAATTACCGATCAGTCGACGTTAAAGAACATTCTGACGTTCTGAAATTCTGGCGAGTCGCGAAGATAAATCGATAGACAGTACATACTAGGAGAAGAAATCGTAAATAGACGCCTGGGCCACAACTAAACGCACGCTTCCCCACACGTGCTGTAGTTTACATTCTGCGTCATACCTAATGATTGTAGTCATTTATGTCATCTTTTGTAATTATTTCTAAAGTGGGTTAGCAAGCGCTAGTCATCGTTGCTATGCACGCGTTATTGCATTGAGCGCTTATTGCACTCATTGTTAGTGCACTTATTGCACTGAGTGAAACAGTATTTTCAAATACCGTCTTTCAAATGCGTCTATTGCCGTACCGAGATTCTAAAGATTGCGAAGATCACTCATAAATCTTGTAAAAAATAACATTGAAGTCGATTGTGTTTCGCAAAGTCGAGAAACGCCTCGCGTTGCGTAACTTACAATTAAGCGTCTACTGTTAATTTTATACAATTACATTGCGCTTCGTCGCATCGTATACACGTTCCATACTTCTAAGAATATTCCATACTTCGTTTCCACATTCCAATGACTTATTCTTCGCTCAAAGAATCGCGTAGGACTTCTGTATAAAGTCGCTTACTCCGATAATTTCCATTGTGTTTATTATCGCGTTTATGTGTTACGCGTGTAATTTCACGATTGATCGCAAACGTATCGTGATAGATGTGTAATTTCATGTGGTCATGTACGAGGAAATCGTGATAATAACTGTACTGTACACTTATTGAACGTAATCGCGTTTATATACACGTTCGATACTTCAAAGAATATTCTATACTTCGTTTCCACATTCCAATGACTTATTCTTCGCTCAAAGAATCGCGTAGGACTTCTGTATAAAGTCGCTTACTCCGATAATTTCCATTGTGTTTATTATCGCGTTTATGTGTTACGCGTGTAATTTCACGATTCATCGCAAACGTATCGTGATAGATGTGTAATTTCATGTGGTAATGTACGAGGAAATCGTGATAATAACTGTACTGTACACTTATTGAACGTAATCGCGTTTATATACACGTTCGATACTTCAAAGAATATTCTATACTTCGTTTCCACATTCCAATGACTTATTCTTCGCTCAAAGAATCGCGTAGGACTTCTGTATAAAGTCGCTTACTCCGATACTTTCCATCGTGTTTATTATCGCGTTTATGTGTTACGCGTGTAATTTCACGATTCATCGCAAACGTATCGTGATAGATGTGTAATTTCATGTGGTAATGTACGAGGAAATCGTGATAATAACTGTACTGTACACTTATTGAACGTAATCGCGTTTATATATCTCGATCAACCGCATGCGAACGAGAGATCGCGAGCCACGCGTGCATCCGTGTTCTTTGCTTCACGTACACTATCTCATTACAGACGACCTGTTGCTTGTAACGACTTCACGCCTGACGTAATATATGCTGATTTAATACGCATCGATGGATAACGGTGTGCATATGCATTTGTTTCATATTCTCGTCGCAACGCGTGGACTCGCAACGGTCGAGGTCTCGCGTGCAGAAAAAGGAGAAGAAGGACACATGATCCGGCGGAAATAAATCTTTACGAAATCGTTTTCTCGTGTGCATTCGCACATTCGCGGAGAACAATCGACCGCCCTTGAAAAGAAATGTTAATGACGATCTTGAACGCCGAGAGGAACCGAAAACTTTTTCCGAGCTTTTTCATTGGAGTCGCGTATTGCGCGCACTGGTCGGTTCCGATTCGCGTATCTGTAACAAGGGTGACTACGCGTATTGCAAAGGGTCGAACAAAAGAACCCGTTCACGCGACTGCAAAACGATTAAGCGGTATGCCATAAGAACGATACAAGACGATAATTGTTAACACATTCGCAGCTGCTGATGTAATTTTACGTCATTTCAAAATCTGTAGCTGGTTGCCGCTGACATAGTTTTATGTTATTTTAAAATCTGTAGCTGGTTGTCGCTGACGTAATTTTACGTCATTTTATATTTATAGGGACGCGGATGACTTTATGATTCGTATTTATGATTACAGCAGTTATCTAACAATAAATTCATTTTAAGTTTTTCAAAATGAACAAAATTTCGCGCGCGCGCGGTTCAATCGTTTGAACAGAATTTTGAAAAAGAGACATATAAAAAAGAAATATAAAAAAGATATTAAATTTTATTTTTATACAAAGTATTTCATTATTAAAAAATATATATTTAATAAATTTTTTTATATATTTAATGAAGTTTTTTTAATTTTAATATTTTTATTTTTATAAATTTGAAATTTTTTCTATTTAAATTTGTAACGAGAACATTTCTTTCAATTTCAAACAACAAGTGATTACATGCATGATATTGTAAAGTAATTTTTTTCATTTTCATTCTCATTTTAATGCCAGTACTTTGCGGCACCTAGCTACAGGTTTTTGTAAATTATACGCGGCTCCCAGCTTTAGGTCGCACGCTAGAATCGCCGGCTGCGAAAGTGTTAAGAAGGAAAACCACATACACTACGCAATAAATGATTTGTTTATACGTAAGCTTTCGTAGAGTAATCGACAGCTATACACTTTCATCAATGTCAAAAAGACAGCGGCGTTTATGCCGGTCCCGCACGAACGTACATCCGGTTTCCTTTTACAGATAACGCATGAATGCGCTTATTTCGCAGCGATGAAGCGTTTAAAAAAAACCTCATCATTCGGTCGATCAAGCATGCGAATCGTAGTATCCGCCACGCCACACTTCCGACTTCGTTTTAGATAGAAATGTAGTTAATTTTAATGACTTCATCAACGTTTATGTTTGCGACGACCTTCACTGAAAACTCATTGAGTCATCACTAAAAACTGCTCAACTTCTCTGGCGTCACAATAACTTTCCGCCGAAAGGCGAAACTCCGGAAATTCTGTTCCAAATATTCCTCGCGCGGTCCGGAGCGACTTGGCACGTGTCACGCGGAGCGGAAACGCGCGACCGCACCATTCAGGAAAGCGCTCGCCGTCCGTGAGCGGGACGAACGTTACCTTGAGGCTATTTATTGTGCTTCGTCCCCGTCGTGGAATTCCGGCGTCGGAGAGTCGCGCCGGTTCGCAGAGGACTGCGAGGCCTCATTCGATCGGCTCCCGCGTTTATCTCTCGGCCACGACCGGGCGATAATGCGGGTCGAAACGCAACGAAATATCTCGTGGGATATCGACGGCTTCGCGGTTATTCTCGGCAACGACGTAAACATGACCACGGACCCCGCGGCACTGATAGGTACCGCGGCAGCGTGCGATAACGCAGCTCCAAGCCGCGAGAACGAGCGAGAGCGGGAACGCGACGCCTGCGCGCGCTTGGGGAACGCGACGCTTCGCGTATAACGCGTGTGTACAATCTGTATCACTGATAAGATCGACTATTTGCAATCGAGTTTATTCGATGATACGAGGTGTGTCCGGAAAATAAAGATACAAACGCCTTAAGAATTTAAAAGAATATTTAATATTTATCTACAAAACTTTTACTGAGAATTACTTACATATACATAACTTCATTTTTCCACATAGTCGCCACCATTGTCCAAGCACTTATTAAGTCTGGGAACCAGCTTCTGTATCCCTGAGTCATAGAAGTCTGCCGCTAGTTCTTTGAATCACGTCATAACTTCTTCTATCACATCATCATCGTCGTCGAACTCTTTTCTAGCCTGATGTTTCTTCAGATGAAGAAATAAGTGAGAATCGCTGGACGCGAGGTCCGGACTATGCGCTGAATGATCTAAAACATATCACTTGAAACTGTCCAGCAGCGCAGTGGTAACAGCGCGGTATGGGGCCGAGCATTGTCGTGGAGCAGACAGGCGCCCAGCAATTTTCACTTATTTCTTCACCTGACGAAACATCTGGTCGGGAAAAAGTTTGACGACGATGATGAGAAGAAGTCATGGCGTGGTTCAAAAGACTAGCGGCAGACTTCTATGACTCGGGGATGCAGAAGCTGGTTCCCAGGCTTAATAGATGCTTAGACAATGGCGACGACTATGTCGAAAAATGAAGTTATGTATATGTAAGTAATTCTCAGTAAAAGTTTTGTAAATAAATATTTTTTTTTATTTTTTAGGCCTTTCTCCAACAGCACATGTAGATTCTGAGGATGTTCGGAAGATATCGTAATAGTATGTTCAGTATATTCCTTACATATTCGAGATATGTATTGTATTAATGTATTATATATAAAAATTGTTCACATATTCAAGTTTTCTGTTATATCTGAAGAATATGTTTACATTCAGTACATTTATATTCAGTATAACTGAGAAATATGTATATATAGATCTATATATATATATATATATATATATATATATATATTTCTTAGATATACCTGCTATATATTAGAATACATTCTCAGTACGTACTAAAAAAAAATTGAATATACTCAGTTTAAATGACTCTTTTGTGTACAGCATAATGTATATCTCGAATATGTAGGGAATATACTAAATTTACTTTCACGATATCCTCCGAACATTCTCAGAATCTACACGTGCTGTTAGGGTTGTATCTTTATTTTCCAGACACACCTCGTATCATAATCAGTTTAAATAACTCTTTTGTGTATAGCATAATGTATATCTCGAATATGTAGGGAATATACTAAATTTACTTTTACGATATCCTCCGAACATTCTCAGAATCTACATGTGCTGTTAGGGTTGTATCTTTACTTTTCGGACACATCTCGTATCATAATATTAATATGACGAAAAAACTCTAATTAATCATTAATCATTAAGCTACAAGGAAAGTCAGCACTAGATCTCGAAAGTTTCGAGATCTAGTCCGATTCTCTCCAAGTCCAATCTAATTGTGCATTTTCATAATTAGCGTCCATGCGCTCGCAACGAATAATGAATGACGTTAATGAAATTGTTAATATTTCATAAAATCATTATAAATCACTGGTGATTTCATTGATCGATACTTCATTATCATAAACACATCGCATTGCTTTACTTTTACGTAAACTGGTGTAATGAAAAAAAAGATAACTCACCTCGAGGCGTTCGGTGGCCTTCAACAGTCTGTCGTAATCGACAGAGCCCTGGACGGTTAACAGTTCCATCATATAATCCGCTTCTTGGACGGACTGTTGCACCATTTCCAGCTGTCTCTCGAATCGTCGCCATAACTCCAATCTGTTCGTCAGCAACGAAAGCAGATGCGCGCATCTGGATTCCAACTCGGTGTGTACGTCCTGTATATTGGATAAGTCTCTTTCTATGCCCACCGGCGACACCGTCACTCTCATGCCGGTCGGTAAATTATGCAGCATCTGTCTTAATGCCATTAGATCCTGCCAGAGAATAGCTAATTCGTTTGCGACAGATCGGCAACGATCTACAGCCGCTGCCACCAGATCGCTTTCTTGTCTTTCGCTACCTTCGCATTGATCCAATATTGTTGACAATCTCTTGTGGGCCTTCCTGAAGCGACTTAATCCGCGTTGAAGAGCCTGAATCTTTTCCCTGAGTAGCTGCGCCGAGTCCAGCTCTTCGCCTATCTGTCCCTCTATGCAACGCGCCGATGATAATAAAATTCCGACTCTTTCGCTCTCCGCCGCTGGTAAAAGACCTAGTCTACCTATCTCGTCCTGAATCAAGGAAATCCTTTCGAACAATATAGTGAGTCTCTCGACGTACAAGTCGAGTTCCTCCTCAGTCTTTAGCACCCCATGGAAACTGTTGATGGTCATTCGTAATTCATTTAATTCCTTTTCAAGTAACTTCAGTTTTTCATTAGACGAAATCTCCTCCGAGGAAATGCTGCGAGTAACGTCTTTTTGAATCTCGTTAATCTTGTCACTGACCCCATTCCAACGATCCTGCAACTCATAGTGAAACTGTCGCTGCAACATTTCATCTGACAGGGGTATAATTCGTAGAGCCTGCTCAAAGTAATTGTCCGCTTCGTTACGCATGTTGTTGTGAACCTCATACTGCGCCTTCAATTCCTACAAGCATAAAGAGTCGCTATAGATTTTAAGGCTTAATTTATTTTAAGATTTTTAATTACTCATGCAGTCATGCACGATTTGGGAATTGTATCGTTGGAAGCAAAATATCATATACCTACAGTTCTTCCTTGTATCATGCATTGAAATGATGAACGGATAATCGAGAATACACCGTATTAAAATGCACAGATCAAAATTTTCGATGAAAAGATAGACAACGACGACGACAACAACGACGACGATGAAGATGAAAATAACGTTACGTAATATAACACTTTCATTTTCCAATTTTAATCGTGCTAAAAATACGGCTCGCGTGGAAGAGAGGATATGTGCTTCCGATGGCACGAGGCCAAATGCGTTAGAAAAACGTGACCCAAATACAGGTACGGATACAGCCTACCGATAAATATTTTTACTGGATATTACCAAATTATAAATATATCTACAAGGTTCCAGACAAAGATCGGAAGAACGCTTACCCAGAATTGACGCATAGAACTTCCTGATGGATCGCGTAATGTAGCGAGTTCTTTCTCGGCCATCGTCATCCAGCGTTCTACGCGATTCGTCAATATTTCCTGATTGTTCCAACTCTCCCTAAAGGCCAACAGCCTTTTTAAGGAAGATTCAATATTATCTTGCAGCTTCACAATCACGATTAAAGCTTCACCGTATCGGTCTTCAGGATCCTCGATGTTGATGAGATCACGCAGATTACGTGCCACGCTGAGTAGTTGAATTATCCGTGCATGATGTGTCGCTACGTCCGATGATAGAGACTGAAATGTGGTAAATTGACAAATTGTTAAATTCAAATTAAATAATAATAGTAATATTTAATAGTCGACAACAACTGGCCACATTTATTTAAGATATAAATTAAATTTCAACGTTTCGACCCTTGGTTTGGGTCCTTTTCAAGTGAAACTGAAACAACATTAGTCATGAACAAACAGATATAATAATAATTGATATAGTTAACATATCGAAAGAGCAGTACCTAGTAGTTATATATAAAAAAAACATTCTTCCTAACATGACAAATCCTCATCCATGAGACCGTTCCCTGACGAACATATCAAGGCTAGAAAAGTATTAGTGATGTTGAATACATAATCAAACATAAATCGCCACAATAATCTCAATATAACGCATCATATTACTTGAACAAGTTTTTTGATAAAATAAAAACCCATATGGATGAGTCAAATAAACCAAGAATAAATTTTGGAAACTTACTTGTCATGTATGTCAAAGAGTGAAAATCATAAACAAAAAAGAAGTCATTAAAATTAGATGTCACTAAACGTATATATCTGTGCATTGTCGATAATAAATACAACCGGCTCTTGACATGTGCATACATTTTGATAATCTATTTTAATTTTATTGACTTCGTTGTGATATCTATTTTATTATCGACAATGCACAGATATATACGTTTAGTGACATCTAATTTTAATGACTTCTTTTTTGTTTATAATTTTCACTCTTTGACATACATGACAAGTAAGTTTCCAAAATTTATTCTTGGTTTATTTGACTCATCCATATGGGTTTTTATTTAATCTAAAAACTTGTTCAAGTAATATAATGCGTTATATTGAGATTATTGTGGCGATTTATGTTTGATTATGTATTCAACATCACTAATACTTTTCTAGCCTTGATATGTTC
>NJRQ01000489.1:69233-98786 GCA_003063805.1 Aphaenogaster ashmeadi
TCCATTTAAAAAATTGAAGGTATCCTTCACTTGACCTTCAAGCAACTATTCAAGGTCAAACTAATGACACCGTCTTATGTGCCCCTCGAAACCGTACAACTTTTGTCTGAAACATTTTTCCGTATCTTCCATATTTTCCGAGATATTTGCCTGAGGAGATTAAAATGGGACACCCTGTATATATATTATATATATATTATATATATATATATAATATATATTATATATATATATAATATATATTATATTATATATAAAATTTCTATTTTATTATATATATAATATAATATATATAATAAAATCGAAATTTTTAAGTATGCGCAATATAAAAGCTGTTTAAGTAATAACATATATACACAAAAAGCACATTTTTGGAAGCGGAATATATATATAAGAGCATGCAAATAGTGCAAACTGTACTTTACAAAACGAAGATTGTATTATCGTTACTTCATGCAAATGACAAGAATATACTCTACTAATTAATTTTGATTTGTTATATATATTGATAAAAAGTTGAAATGTTTTGTTATGTGAGATTAGAGTAAGATTACAGTTTTAATAATAATAATTCGATAATAGCAACAGCAGGAACAATCACAACAACGATATATTTATGTATGCACTGGCTATAATCGACGACACAAGAAAATCACACACATTGGACTCAGTATCGAACAAGAAAAAGAAAACCTAGTCGTTTTACAAAATGAGAGACAGAGAGAGCGAAAAACCAGTAGTAGACAATCCAGATAACTAAATACAACAAGTATATATACATATACATGTATATATACATATAGCAGCGGACTTGGTTCAAATTCGACTAGAACAAGACCGAGCACTGGCCGTGACGGTGATCGCACCTGGATCCTGCGTATCCTTCTTTCAGCCTCGCCTTTGGCCGTTTCTCTCTCCACCTCCCCGTTCGGGCTGCACCATTGCACGGATCCCTCTCTCGTCTCTCTACCTAAATGCAGTTTGGATTGTGGACGAAGATGGGCAAAGGTCGACAAACTGGTGCAAGTGCTAGGATGATCGGGACTTTGGAAGCTACTCGAAGAAGAGACAGCAGGATATTCCTTCGGAGTTATTTCGATGTCTGCAAGAGACTCTATGCGCGACTCGGTCTGCGGATTATGGGAGGGAGCAGATAACGAGAGAAACTCGGGAGATGATGACTGGACGTCGCTCGGCAACGAGGAATCCAAAGATAAACCCGAATCAAACGTTAGATCTTCGATCGTGCCGAGTGGTAGACTGTGATCCATTGACCGCTCGCTCTCGCTCGACAAATAAGTGCTATAGTCGCTCCAGCTACACATGCCACCGGGTAGATCGGCTATCATACGCTCTGTCTGAGGTGTGCCCAGTAGGGAATGCGAGTTTCCGCAAGAATCCCGTGACCTACTACCGCCGCCACCACCGCCCGAATTGTCGTCGTCGCGATCCCGGGGACGATGACAATCATCGGAATCACGTTTTCTATCGCGTGAGAAACTCTTTTTCGTATGCAAGGCTAAGCTCTCAAAATGATTACGCTCGGCTTCGTGGTAGCGTCGTTTGTTGGGCCAAAAACTATCGTCGATAGATAAGAACCGTGAGCTACATAAGTCAGTTGTAAGTTGTTCCTGCAGGAAGGACGTCGATGGAACATACTTCCGTCGGTCAGGATTCAGAACTAAGATCTCATCCGCTATATAGAACTGTACTTTGGATTTGGCAGGCTCGATCAAAACATCGGAATTCTCTTGTTCGATGCTTGCGACGCGCTTCAATTTGTCCTCGTCTTCAAAAGATTGTTGCACAGCTGAAGATAATTTATCTGACGGTGGAGAATGTTTTATAACTGCATTTATCGAATCACACGATGACTCTATTTGCATGTGAACGTCATTAATTGATGTAGACGCATCCGTTCCGATTTTAGAATTTTTTGTTTTATCTGATATCAATACCGGTTCTATTTTTATAATATCGTTGTTAACTGTAACATCGTACAGTTTCGAAGTATCATCAAGTTTAGATTGTGTTTCTTCTGTTTGAGGCAACTCAATTTTTTCTGTTAAAATGATGTAATCAGCAGATGCTTCTTCGGCTTCAGGGATATTTTCTTTTTGATCAATAATCTGTTCATTTATTTCTATCTTTTCCGAACTTATTGTCAATTTTACAGCGTCATTTGTTTCTATTTGTTTTTCATTTATTTCAAGTTTATTCTTCATTCCTTCTTCTCTTTTCTCATTAGATACTTCAAGCTTTTCCTCAGATTCTATTGAAACAATATTGTTTTCTTCTTCCTTTGTAAAGTCTAGGCTAGATTCTGTTTTAATGTCTGTTTCTTTGCTAGTTACATGAATCGTTTTGTTTGCAATTAATACTGTTTTATCTATAATACTAATAACATCTTCTTTGGGGCATTTTGTTAAATCTTGTTGTTGTTGAAATTCTTCTTTATCTTCAGCTTTAATAACCTGTTTCTTCAACGACTTTTGTTTTTGTTTATGTTTCTTTTTGGATAGCAGCGAATCTTTAATTTTAATTGGTTCTTCATCTACTTCTTTTCCTATGGGAGACACAGATGATTCTTTAGTGTCTTCTTGCTTAATTGTTTCCGTGGCAACAGAAAAATCATTCTTGTCGATTATGCTCTTTGGAGATTGTAAAATTTCGGTCAGTTCATCGTCTAATATCTGATCTTCGACATTTTTTTGTTCAGGCTGCGTAATATCGCATTCTACTATGTCTTTAGACAAATTTATAATCTCATTGTTTCCTGTAGTGGATGGAGTTTCGATTTCCATAGAATCAGTTGTAAGTGTCATTGTAAAATTTTGAAACTTGGTTTTATCATCTTGCTGTCGTTTTTCCTTCTTTAATTTGGATTTGCTTTTAGGTTTTTGCTTGTATTTTATCGGAGTTATTTGTGGAAGTGAGGTTTCATCTTCGATTACAGTTTCGGAAGCCTTCTCCAAAGGCTTCTCAATTTCTATTATTTGTACAGACTGTGTTTCAGTTATTGACTCATCATTGTTTTTTAATACAAATTCATCGTCTATTTTGTCTTTCGATGGCGCGGTTTCTTCTGTTACTTTAACCATTTCTTCAGTTTTAATATTTTCGACGATAGTTATGTCGTCAGATAAATCAGTGGATTTGTTTTGGGCAATTTTTGATTTTTTCTTCTGTTTTCGTTTTTCCGCTTTTGTGAGTTTAGGAATTTCTTTTTCTTCCATTAGAGTTTTTTCTACTTTTTCTAAATGAGATTCTTTACATGCATTTCTCAATTTGTCAACTATTATCTTTCGTTCAAAGCTCTCTTGTTCTGTGGTTTCAGCAATGATAACCTGCTTAATATTTTCTTTCTGTTTGTTAATGTCTTCTGCTGGAATTTCTTCATTTTCTGGATACATAAGTACATTACATGTTATATCAGTAGTAATTGCTTCCTCAGGTTTTATTTTCACTTCGTCATCTAATTTTGATTCTACTGATAATTTTATTTTCTCTTCTAAATCTCTAACTGTTTTTTTGTCTATGTCAGAAGTATTTTCACTCAGTTGCTCAATTACGAGTTTTCCTTTTTTATTTTTCTTCTTCTTAGGTTTCGTAGTGTTGTCTTGATCTATAATCGAAAGTGCTTCCACATCCTTACATTTATTCTCTTGCGCATGCTCTGTATCTTTAATTAATTGTATTCTTTTCATTGATTGATCTTCAATATTTTCTAATTGGATCTTATAATGTTCTATTTCATTCTCATTTGCAGATTTTTTATCCTCTTTTGGTTCTTCGATATGTTTTAATTCTTTTTGTTCATTAACTTCAACCTGTTGTTTCACATAGTCTTTACCAGACTTGTTCTTTTTCGACTTATTCTTTTTACCTTTAATTGTTATGTCTGGTTCGGGCTTCGTTTCTTGAATAATTTTATTCTCAGCATTATGAATTTCATTTTCTTCAAGCTGCATCTTGCTTTGATTTTTTCGTTCATTCGAGTCATTTTTCTGCTTGTCTTTATCTTTGCTTTTAGATACATGTGCCTTTTTAGATGGTTTGGTAGTTTCTTCTTTAATAATTTTTGCCAATTCGTCGCTTTCGTCAACTGCCTTTTGTTCATTTTCATGTTTCTGTACAGGCTGCTTAGTCTCATTTTCAATTTCCTCCTTGGCTTTAACATTTTCGCTATTGTCAGATTTTATATCTAGTGTTTTAATTTCTTTGTTCTTAACCGAATTTGACGTTTCTCCAGTTGCGTATCTGTTATCTCGCCTAGCACTTCGAGAACGCGATCTAGAACGTCTAGAGCGTAATTCCTTCCGATTAACAAATTCTATAAAACCTTGTTCATCCACTTGAACTAAATTCTCTATAGGTTCTTGTTTAGGGGCCTCTTCCACATAAATCTGGACCTGAGTCGGAGACCAT
Organism: Aphaenogaster ashmeadi; assembly: GCA_003063805.1. Taxonomy (NCBI): domain Eukaryota; kingdom Metazoa; phylum Arthropoda; class Insecta; order Hymenoptera; family Formicidae; genus Aphaenogaster; species Aphaenogaster ashmeadi. The sequence goes on from NJRQ01000489.1 coordinate 73,662, forward strand.
TGTTCCATAATCTGTTCTGGTTTAGAGAGATTTTGTTCGAATTTAGGAATATCATTAACTTCCGGCGATTCTACGGATTTTTTACCAACTATTGCAGCCCATGTATTTTCCAGTTTTGCGTGCGTTTCGTTATCTTTCATGTTGATAGAACTAGCAGAGGTAGTAGAAACGGCCAATGTTTCTTTTTCTACTTCTTCTACCCAAGGAATTGAATCTTTTTGGGAAATGAGGTTTACGATAACCATTTGATGATCAGAAGATTGCTCTACCATTTCATCTACTTGTTTATCATCCTGTTCTAGTGGACTTTGTAATTTGTCTGTACTAAAGTCTTCATGCACTTCGTCCGAAATCGATGTTTTTACATCGATCGCTAAATGATCGGTCTTTAATGGAATAGGTTTAAATGAGTACGTTTCTTCTTGAGAAGTCTGAGGAGAAGTTCTTCGGGAAGAGGCTGTGACTTGTGCGTAAGATTTGTTGCCTTCTTTAAGCTGTTTCGGTGGTACAGTGGATTTTTCCGTGATGGGTTTAATAATTTCATCCACCATTGTTGCCTTTAATTCTTCGATAACATTTTTACTTATTTGGTTTTCTAATGAAGATGAGTGCAGCGTTTCTTCTTTTGATGGAATTTCGCATGAATCGTGCACAATGGATGCTTGCGGTTGTTTTACAATATTCGTGACACTATCGTTTATATCTCGACGGGTAATAGCGGACGTCTGAGTATTTAAAGAATCGTCTTTCGAAATAACAGTTGTTTCTGTTATATCTCTTGTACCAACGATAGATGCCCACGATTTGGCATTCGGATTTAATCGATTGTCGTATTTAGGCACGTCATCCTTTGACTCCTGTTGTTTTTGCATAATCGCTGATGTTTCAAGTACGTTTGACTCGATTTCTGTCGCTTTAGAGAAAACAATATTGTCATCTGTCTTTATATTACCCTCACATTTCGCCGTTGCAGATTTCTCTTTAAGAGTAATCTCAGATTTCTGATTTTGTTTTTTGAATTTCTTATCAGATTTCAACTTACGTTCTTCACGTTTCGATAACGGCTTCTCTTCGTCAATCGTATCTTGCGACTTTGGTTTCGATTCGTCTGAAAGAAGTTTTGATTCAGTCTGTTCTAGTGTAAAAAATTTTTCTGCTTCTTTTGTTTTAGAATCAGCTTCGTTATCCAATATTTTATGTTCCTCTAAATTACTTTGTAATGACAAATCGCCTTCAATAGCATCTGTTTTAATTTCTACATCACTTTGCTTCTTTGCAACTTTAATCTTCGCTTGATCTTTAGTTTTTATAACTTTAAGACGTTTTGATTCTTTCTTCTTCTTTGGTTGATTTTTCGTTTTGTCGCTTTGCTTTTCGTCTGAAGTTTCATTTTGAATATCTTTTATACTAGCATGATATTCACTTTTTACAACAGTCAGAGATGTATTATTTAGAACTTCAGTCTTTGGTTCTTTTGTCTCAGTTTCTTCTTTAGGTCTCTCAATTACTTTTTCCTCTTCAATTTCTTCTCCTGGCTTTTCAATTTTTATTTCTTTTTCAATTTTTTCTTTTTGTTCTCCAATAATTGATTCTTTCTTTTCAACTTTGTCTTCTTGTTTTTCAATCATTGGTTTTTTCTCTTCGATTTCTTTTACCCGTTGTTTAGTCTTTGCCTCTTTCTTTTCATCCTCTTCTTTCCTTTTTTTAATTTGATCGTCTTTTACTGTTTCTGTTTCCAGCTCGTCAAAATTATCATCAATTATTATTTCTTCCTCAAGAAGAGCCATCCAAGCATCATCAGATTCTAGATGTACAGATGATGCCTTTGTTGACATTGTTTTAATTTCTAACATGTCTTGTTCAGTCTCAACATCATTTTTCATAACAATTTTATCTGCTTGTATATTTGTATCTGTTATCGCTCCAGCATCTACCAATTGATCACCACTGATTTTTTCTGTGGATGATTCAACGGATACATTTAACTCTGTAATATCAACAATTGACTGTGATGTTGAATCGTTGATAGTATTAATTGTTGAATCTATTGCATCAGCAATTGATATATTATTAGCAGATGTGCTAATTAATATTATAGCCGGTTCTCGAATTTCTTCAACCGATTCTATGCACGATGGAACTTCTAAGACTTCAGAAATGGCTCCAGATAATTGTTCTTCTTTCATCTGTATTTTATTTGTTCGATCTTGGCTTTCGACATCTATCAGTTCCTTATTTGCCGTTTCATTGATTATATTTTCTTCTGAATCAGATATATCATCAAAATCGTCCTCAATCATCATTGGTTCATCCAGAATACTCATCCAGGAGTCATAGGAAACTAAGTGTACAGATTGCTGTAAATCTCCTGATTTCTTATCTTTATCTTCATTTGTTTCGATTGTTTTAAGTTTTTCTACTTTAATTGCAGTTGTATCTTCTTTAAGATCGGACACTTCATCTTTTTCTTCAACAATTAGTTTCTCTGTCCCTATTGCAGTTTTTATAGATATTTCAGAATCATCAGAAGAAATAGATACAGATTTTTCAGGGGTGGATTTCATTTTAACCCATTGCGATTCAAATTCGTAAAAACTGGTGATTGGATACTTTGGGGCCTCTATGATAAGAGCATGTCTTCTGTCTCTATTGACTTCACACGTTTCTTGGCTCACTGATTTAGCAGATTTCATCACCGATTCTTGTACAATTCTTTCTACGCTCTCTGGTCTTGTCTGAACTGTAACAGTAGATCGTTGTGGTTCTTTTACTATTTTGACGATTTTGAAATAGCGATAAAAATTACTTTCTGCATGATTGTAAGCATGGCGGTCTATGGCGTAAGGTTTAATAAGATCTAATAAGTCTTCAGGCACTATTTGCTTCTTTGTTTTCATACTTTCGGGTATTTCTTTTCTCTTTACTTTGCTGATTGTGCATTCGCTTTCACATTTCACCTCAAGCTCTATTTTTTCATCTACTGCTTTTTCTTGAATATCCTTGGCTATTGTATCGACAACATTGCCGTTATTTCCATCTATGCGTTCATATTTCCCCTCAATTAGAATATTTGAATCAGCTTGAATAACTTTATTACTTGATACAATATTATCATTTTTAACAGGATTATTAATATTTTGACTTTCTATAATATTGTCATTTTGCAAAATAGTGTCAACGGCAATAATCCCTGATGTCGTTGTCATAATAGTGTTTTTCTTTTTCGTATTATCATTCTCTCGTTTTTCCTCAGGAACTTCTACTTTTAATTGATCTCCCAATCTTTCCATGTTATCATCTAATTGAGCAGTAAGATCTCCCTCCTCAGATGCAATGGGTGGGGATTTCTTGGACATATTACGACTCTCTGAAATGCCCGGACAAACTCTTTTCCTATCTCGCACGCTACCGAACAAAGCCAATTCGTCGGATATCACGATGTTCTCGGTGGGGATTGCGGAAGTTGAACCTACTTTTTGAGAAGTCGCTGTCTGATCCGATTGCATCAAATAACTACCAACGAGAGAATTGTTCGGTACCCTAGCGTAAGTAGTAGTAAGATTAGCCTCTACGGTTTCGGGACGCAAAGTGATCAACTCGGTAACTTTGGAACCTACGATTTTGGGAAGGGGTATGTTTTCTATGATCTCTACTGACTTAACAGACTTGACATCGGGTGGCTTGACCTTTACCGACCCTGGAACGCTGGTGGTGGTCGTTACGGTAGTAATCATTTTCTCTATAATCAAAGCTTTCCCTGTCGAAGACGGTTGTTCGGATTCCAAACTATTATTAAGTATCTCATTTATGTGTTTTTCATGTGCTTGAGCTTTGTCGATCGAATCGCTCGAAACTTTAGAACCAAATTCAGTTTCATCTTTTTTCGGCAATTCTTGCATCTTTTTGATATCAATATTGTCAACTTTTGCAAGAGGAGATAGATTTTTACTAAACTTTTCTTGTTTAGAACTAGTTGTAAGCTTCGGCGTTTCCTCTCTTTTCGTTGAATCATCCTTAAAAACGATTTCCTCTTGAAACTTGTCGTAAAAGGAAGAAGACTGTTTCGTTTGTTCAACTATATGCTTAGGAGATAAGCGTTCCTTTCTTTTCGTGCGTTTCGATGTCTTTTCCTTGGATGCAACATTTTTCGATTTTTCAATATCCTGCTCTTTTATTAGAGAATCTTTATCATTTATATCGGTCTTAGTATCTTCATTTTTAATAATTGCTTCTTGTTGATGATCGAGTTTCCCGTTTTTAACAATCTGATATTTTTCTTCCATGTTTGTAGCGGTGCTATTTATTTCTGAAGAAACCTCAAATTCTTTAGGAAATGTTTCTGTAGTAGAGGTAATTTCAATATTTTCAGGTGCCGTGGAAATAGTCAAATCCGTTTCCGGTACTGTTATAGGTTTTTCAGCCGAAATTGCTTCTGACTTATCATTATCTTTGGTAAGTTTCATAGTTTCGTTGCGAGATATTTCTTCGTTTATCGACGTAACTAGCTCCACGATTGCAGATGCTGCGATCTCAACCACATCTTTCAATTTAGAGTTTTCCGTAGATTTTATATCGTGTATCGATGCAGTAGATTGAATGACAGCTTTGTCTTCCGATTTGCCCTTTTTCTTACTTTTGGGAACAGTTTCTGGCGCGCGTTTATTAACTTGGCCTATATCTTCCCCGTCGCCTATTTTAACGCCATGCTTATTTTCGACGTCCGTTTTTGATTGAACAAGACAGCTGTTACTGGGCACTGGTACATGTTGCTCAGCCAAGCTCATTATTTCCGTGGATTGCTCTTGGACGACAGTTTCTACCGTAGGTGCAATTATAGATTCGATGTTAAATTCATCTTTCTTTCTGATAGATTTATTTTCGACAAATTGCGATATCTCAGTATTATCTTCTTTTCTTTTACTTTTATCTTGAACATTAGACTTCACTTTCTCGGATTTTTTCTGTTTCGCTGTTTTCGTCTGACATTTCTCTACTTCTTGTTTTTCAATTTTCTCAATCATCTTTGTATTACTATTAATAACCTCTTTCTCATCCATTGTATCTGTAGTCTCTAAATTTTCTCTCGGAAAGTTTTCCGCTTTTAATTCTTTCTGCTTACCATTTGTTTGGTAATGCTCTGCTTCTTTGCTTTCTATCAATTTTTTAACACCAGCTGAATCATATGTTTTATCATTTTTATACGTAATATCAATTTGTACATTGTCCTGTGTTATTTGCTGAACTGTTTTAGGCAATAATACGAGTTGTTTTGAAATTTCCTCAACTACTACCGCTGTTTCTGCAATTTTAGCTTTAGCAGTCACTTCTTCTGATTTTGGAACAACGTCATTCTTTTCTGTGTCGTTCAAATTTATTTTTATCTCATCCAAAACTTTGCTTGTCGGAATTATCGACGACGTATCGACCTCAGATTTTATCTTACTTTTAGAGTTCTTGTCTTTCTTTCGAAAATTGATTTTACTTTTCGTGTTTTCGTTTACTTCACTAACGATTTTTGTGATATCAAGCGCCTTTGAACTAAGATCTTTTATTTCAGTATCAATCAGTGGTTTAATTGATTCCAAAGATTTATCCTCGATTTCTTTAGTATCGATTTCACGTGTTTCTTGATTTATGTTACTGTTCTTAGTATCCAGCTTCAATTCTTTTGACTTTATCTTTTTTTCTTTTTTTGAAGCATCTTTATGTTTTTTTATATTTTCTATCTTTGTAAATGGACTTGTCTTCTCGTTTGTGTTTTCCAATTCGATCTTTTGAGCGGCTGATAGTTTTACAATCTCTGTTACATTATTTTTATCGACAATATTTATTTCATCCTTTTTGTTATTACTTAAATCATCCGATTGATCCTGGACTTTATTTTCTGGAGATTCTCTGCTTTGTTCTTTAGCTTTTATATTTTTATCGATTTTGTTTTTACATTTTATTGTACTATCGGATTTGTCAGAATTAATGTGGATATTATCGATTTGAAACTGATCTTTCAACATTTCCTTGAAAACATCTTTTTGGACTTTCTCTTCCTCTTTGGAATCTGAAACTTTCGCGCCTTTCGTATCTTCTTTACTTTCCGCGTTATCTTTTGAAATATTTTGATCGCTCGCTATGAATTGACTTGATAATGTAGTATGTTCCATAGACATGGTTTCTTTTACTCTCATTGCTTCTTTAGATTTTCCTGATTTCTTGAATTTCTCACCGAATTTGCTTTGTTTTTTGTCAGTTTCGTCTTTACATTTTTCCACCGTCTCATTAATAGAATCTCGAGGTTTATTTTGTTCTTTATTTTGTTCTTTAGGCTTATCTTTCTGAGATTTTGTTTTCTGTTTATCCATGTCTTCGATCTCTTTAAGGGCTTTGTCAATTTCATCTCCTACCGATTTATCTATTTTCTTTTTCTTCTGTCTACGTTTCTTTTCTTGCAATAGATTCGTATCTATTAAATCGATTGCTTGTTTTTCTTGTTGCATCGGTTTCTCCTCTTTCTGCACTGAGCTACCGCTGACTTTATCAAGAACAGGTTCGTCTCGCGTTTCCAATTGCTTTGGCGGACTCAATTTTTTTTTCTTTTGTTTTTCCTTTGGTTTATCAATGAGTTTTCGAGATTTCCTTTCATCCGTTTGTTTGGTTTTATCGTTCGGTTGCTGTTGCCTCTTCCTGACTTCTCGTTTCTTCATCGTGTCCCAGTCGTTCTCTTTGAATTGTCTAGATTGCTCGGGCGTAACCACAAATGAATGCGAATCTTGCTCGAGTTTCGGTTCCTGCAACGGCGATAATTCGCGAGATGATAACTCGAGTGACTCTTTTGGCGAATCAGAACGTTCCTTACTCTGGTGGTTCACGGCTGGCAATTCGCTGACGACGCGTGTCGAAATAACACGCGGACTGAGTCCATGCGAAAGTATTTGCGCGTACGAGAAGGTTTGCCCTTTGATCTCTATGTTACTCGATAATGTATCTTTTCCTTCTGTTTTATTCGTTGTGGAAGTTTCTACATTCGAGATATTTACAGGTTTTTGCTGTTCAGGCTTATCGATAGGTTCAGTCGCAATCACGTCTTTAGAAACCTCAGGTTGTCTAACTACTGGCACCTCAACAGGCTTCTCCACCAACATCGCAGTTGCGTGTCTCATATCATTAACGGGACGTTGCGGTTGCTGCATCGGAGTCTGCTGATAAATGTCCGATGCCGAAAGATATGCGGTCTGCGCGACATAATGTTCTGGCGCGTAAGCTAAAGAGCCATTGTTATAAGGATTCAAATTTATCGTATCGAGTTGCTGCACTTGCTGATGACCGGATGGCGCGTATACATACGAACTCACCGGATACGTTCCGAGATGAGAGCTGATGAAACCTACCAGTTCCGGCATCGCCTCCGGTATCATGTAGTCGTATATCTCCGTCGATTGCGGCTGTGTTGGCGCGTTTTGATAAGGTTTCACGCGTTGCAATACATCAAAATCTTGCAAGGCCTCATCAGCCCAATTAGTTGGCTCAGACTCGGCGTAGCTTTGATCCTCTGCCTTCTCCGTGGAAATTTCAGGGGATTGACAATAAGTCTCCACGATTCGCACGTTTTCCACCTGTATCTCTTGTGTCGGTGCAACTTGCTGGATCTCTGTGGCTTGTTGAGATTTGTCAACATCTGCGACGATATCTACGGTGACATGTTCCACCTGAGGAACTTCGACTCGACCACGTCGAGTTTCTCCGGATAAAGAAACCATCTTTTGCCTGGGTGGCTGCGCAGGAGCGGTGTTAGCCTGCGTCGTCTGCATACATCCGCGAAGGATGTCGGCGTAAGAAGTAGAACCAGGAACCCACATGGGACTGGGCGAACGTCCTCTTCCTTCTTCGCGCGGTGCTAGAGTGTTCCTCGCGAACTCCGTTTGCGCTTCTTGCCTGGAATTGGTGCCAAGTCGATGATTATCACGCCTGTCGATCTTTCCCTCCTGATCCACCATCACTTTAGAGTCTCTCACTTTGGACGAGTTCGTCTTGCGCGTAGGCGATCGTCCTCGACGTGCCACGGGCGATTCGACAATGACTTCAGGTATACTTTGCTGACATTCTTCCGCACCAATCGTGCCTCGATTATCCATCATCTGTACGCATGTCTCAGTTTGCAGCTGTGATTTTGATTTGTTCAAGCTTGCATTATTTTCCTGAATTTGCTTCTTTGAGACTTGTGGTTCGTCTAACGGAGGAGAATATTCCACAGTCAACTTTTGAGCTCGCATAACCGCAGGTAATACTTGCACGGTCGTGGTAGGAGGAGTGGCTTCTCGTTGATATCTGTACGGGCTACAATTTCTCGAGCTTGGACTATTGGTACGTCCTGCTGCGATATCGGCGTACGAGGCTTGGCCTATGAACCGGTACTCATTGGTGGGTACGTAGTATGGATCCACCGTGTGTATCTGATCCACCAGTGTCTTGCTGCGTTGCTTCCAATCCTCCATCCGTTGTTGCAGGCTCTGCTTTATCCACCGCGGAAGGTCAGCCAAGGCACAGCAATGGAATACATATACTATGTCAATTTTGAGGAGTTTCTTTACATTCGTGGGATGGGGGGCGGTATCATTTTTAAAGCCAAGGTTTCGTTTGAGCAGCTCGCATTAGAGTATATCAAAAAACCTTTCTATGTACGTAAGTAAAATGAATGGGTGGATGAATGTACTTAAACACTTGACTGACAATAAACGGATCTTTTATTTTCCTTATTCAATCACATCGTATGTCTATTTAAGCACAGTTATTTAGGACAAAAGACACGCGCTCATACATGATAACGTAATCGCGTCCATAAACTCGTGGAGTGATATCTATTAGAAAATCAGTGCTCGATAAAAACTTACTTAGAAAAGTTACGTAGTACTAAAAACAAAGTTAATCGATTTTATCGAAGAACGTCGACGACAAAGACGAGAACAGATTTCACTTCATATCTTTTCTATCTCGCCTTTATCGTTAATGTTGTCTTCGATCACGTTTTGATGTGTAATTTGACATGTGGCGGCTGTCGTCGTCGTTATTCATCGACAATAGCAATGAAGGATTACAGAACCGAAGATAGACGAGCGTAACTTCTATTTATGAAGCTAATAAGCGAAAATAACGACAACAAGAGCCGCGGACTCGTTCAACGGGGGTAGATCTCTATTGTCATGGGTCCAAGGGCTCCAAGTCTGGTGTGCCTCGCTGCACGAGTAGCTTAGACCTCTCGGTGCGCGCCTGGATTTTACTTTGCAAGGATTTGATTTTCTCGCGATAGATCTGACCGTGTGCGAAATCGCGAATGCAAATCGAGAGCGTTAACACGTCGAACGAGCGAGAGGAACGGAATGAGGATGGTTAGGTCATGATAGTTTTAACGATAAGGAAGAAAAGTTGAGTAGGAAGAGGAGCGCAAAGCACGAAAAATTCACGACCAGAGTAATGAATGACGAGCGAAATGGTGACGATCTCGGTGACAACGTGGACGACGTAGACGACGATGATCGTAAGAGGAACGAAGTAGATAACGATGAAGATACGAGGACGTGATAGTGACAGATAAAGTAGCACAGGCGATCGTTGGAAGTGACAAGGGTATGAAGGAATAAAGGGTACAGCAAAGAAAAATTCATAAATGAAACAACTGGTAAAGAAATGAATGTAATAAAATAATAATAAGCAGAAACTAATGCATATTGTAAAAAAAAGGATTCCGGCATTCTATCTGCGTGTCTCGTATGGTCTCGACACGCGTCTTGACATCGGAGGTCACTTGATTTTCCTATGACTCATATATGTTTTTCTGAATTACAAAAGTCTAACGTAAAGATCCAAAGATCACATAAGGGATGCGTACGTGTGAACGGTGCATGACACGCTTTACGTGAATGTGCGGCAGTACTTCGCGTTTTGCTACGTGGTCTTTCATTCTAGAACATAAGTGGCGTATGTGCGTGATTGCTTATTATGTAAACATACACGCGCGCACACATGGACAGAAATATGTATGTAAAGAGAAAGATACGTATATATATATACATATACACGTGTGAGCGTGTATATACGAAGATGTAGCGATGTACACGCGTGATAAGTGAAACAGTTAAACGATAAAAAACCAGAGAAAAGAAACACAGAAAACAAGCAAAATCAAGTAATCCCCTTCAGAAACGATAGTACAAAAGTTTCGCAAGATTAAGATTAATCTTAAGAGCTAAGGTACGTTTGAGGACTATACGTGTGTACGTTGGGCAAATGTAAGAAAAGGAAAACGGAACAACATAGTTAGAACATGATACCAACCAGTACCCCGTAAGCGGTGTACCACCATGATGAACACGAGACCGAAAACTTTCGAGATTCAATTTCCAATTCGCGAGTGTGTGTCATTTATCACCGTACAAACAATAGAAAGAAAGAGAGATAAATATTTGTTTTAAATCAACTACCAACCCGTGTTGTGTCTGCTGTAAAAAGTGCAGGATAAGTGATATTAGTAAATGTTAGCAGATGATATGGTTATTTGACAGTAAGATACCGAATAATTTAAAAAATCTTGCGCAAAATTTTGATTCATTGTTGAATAATGTCGATAATTTAACTGAATCTGAAAATCAACGAGGAGCAATTAATGACGAATAATAGAGTTCAATTAACGAATTAAGTTCTCAGTGGGAAATAATGTTGGTGTGTTTAATGATACCTCGACGCATGAAAGAGCAAAAATAAGGTACGCACGAAAAAGAAAAGGTAGGATACAGGATAAAAAATGGATGTATAATATAAACAGCGGAAAGATCTTCAATTAATTAATTTTTTTATTTTAATAGTTGCAATTATTTTTAAAATAAATGTATGATTATAATTTGGTAACAATATCTCATTTAAGATGTTTCCACTGCTAGACGTGCTTATACATGTAGTTATTGGCCATTTCTTAATTCTTCATTTCGTGTAGTAAAAGAATTAATTTTAATGTTTCAAATTTGTGGAATTTGTTTCAGACATATCAAAGAATAGTTTTTTATTTTGTCTTTCAATATGGCAAGAATAGACAATAAATGGCAAATAACTCAACAACTAATTTTAGTTATATGTGGTTAATCGTGGCTCGATCGACGGTTAGTTATAGGTCACGTGCATTTTGATCACACGAGTACTATTCAAATAAGAAGAGAGATTTGTCTAATCACGCCCGAAAACGCAGAAAACTACCCCCGACAATTGCGCGCGCGATATGGCATTTCAAAGAGCAATAGAAGAACGCGTTCTCTTGGTGGTGGTTTTGAGTTGGTATCGAGCAAATGCAAAAATCAATTGCTGCTTCAGCGCGCTTGTGCAGGTGATAAGATAGTCAGGGAAAGAAGGGTTGTGCCTACCTGTTGCTCTTGAAGAGCTTTTTCTCGGTCATTCGGCATGTACGTCGGGCTGAGTACCGTCCTCAATTGTTGCTCCACCTGCACAATGTGTTGTCTCAACTGCTGAATTTCCTGAAACGGAAACAAGACAATCTCGCTCGATATAGAGAAAAAAAAATTGTACTATCAAAGATTGAATGCTACTTTTCCCATTCCGCTAACCTGTTGATACTGATCTATCTGCGCTAAACAAGCTTCTAGAGAAGTTGTCTGTTCTTTGACGGTGCTGTGAAGAGAGTTGAGTTCGGCGATCAGATCGTCGGCAGTGTCTTTCACCCGGTTGTCACCGACGATACCGGACCTAAAGTGCACCTCGAGCTTCTCCACCGAAATCGTGATCTTCGTTTTTTGAATCGCGATGTCGCTGAGCATTTTCTCGCGAATAGCATGTTGATCGCGCAGCGGTTTCTTCTTATTCTGTGGCAACTCTAGCGTCTGCCTGGCCTTCTCCATCCAGCTCCGCACGTCTTTCATCTTCCTCTCGCATTGCTCCCACTCTTCGCTGGCCTCTTGCAGCAATGCGTTCTGCAATACGGAGATTTTTGGTAATTGGCTGCTAATAGCTTAAACTTCGATGAATTATTCACTAACCCTTTCCAACAGCTGACCCTCGACCTGAACCTTGCCCTCTTCCGCCGCAGCCAGCTTCTCCGGTAGATCGCCCACACTAGTTACCTGACCGATATTCTCCAATTCTCTGCCCATATCGCTGAGATTTTTATTCACCTGCTTGCAGCTCTTGACTGCCGTCTATAAAACGAAGGAATGTATCAGCCGAACGTTGTCGCATATCCTATAATGTGAAAGGCGTTCCTTCACATACCGAATATTCGTGCAGTCTCTGTCTGGCTTGCACAAGAGTACTGAGCTTCAGTGGCTCGACTAAGAATTGTCTTTTTTCCTCCGTCCACGTCTTGACGGCTTCGTAAAGCGCGAGGAACCTCTGCCAGGCATCTAGGGTGTCGCCCACAATTTGTTTCTTCTCCTCCAACCAGCTCCTGACCTGCGCCAGCTGTTCAGTAAGATTGCCGATCGTGCTATTGATCAACTCCTTCTCGGCATCGTCCCTCGTGTTCTTGACGATGGTTTGCCCGTTCCTCGTCAGTCGTTCGAGCTTGTCGCTAATCGTGCCCAGCTCGTTCTGTATTTGTCTGAGATGCTCCCTGAGGATGGCCGGCTCGACCGACCTGTCCTGTACCTTGAGCTCGGCTTGGTGGATCCATGCCTGCACCTCGTCCACGTCGGCCAGATAGTCCGACCTGACGGTTCTGGCACGTTTCTGCTCTCTCTGTTTCTCCTCCATCGTTTGTGCCGTCGCCTCGGCACAAAGCTCGAGTGCGGTCAGATGCTGGGTAATGTCACTTGGTACTAGCTGCTGGCTAGCTTGGTACCGCGCCTTAATGCTTCCTGAGAACTTCTTGGCGGTGTCGACGAGGTCCTCAACGTGCGAGCGCAGCTCGCCCAGTTCGGTCTCGGTCGCGTCTTGATCAACGCCGTAAACGTATAAGTTCGACGCGCTTTCGCGCGTCTCGTTCAGTCGCTTTCGCAGGCGCTCGATCTCACGTTCGATGTTTTCGAGCGCTTCCAGATCTTCGCTCGCCTTCTTGGACTTCCCACGAAGCGAGCCGACGAGTCTAAAAGGATGATTCGAATAGTGATTCTCTGCGGATTGCGAAAGAGCCTCTCCCAGAGGTCAAAGAACGCCTCTTAAAAATATACTTTTATCGTACAGACGCGTTGAATTTATGTAAATACATTTAAACATTTAAGGGAAGATTAGCGATTGGCGAGAAAAGCAAGCTTGATTATTTTATATTTTTTAAACCAAAATACTTGTCTCTGTAAAATTATATTTCTCTTGAGCAATGGTATAATGGCTAAAAAAACTGCTTATATATTTAAAAAATAAGTAAAATGATTAAATATAATTAAAAATTATTCTTATCGTTGCCCGTAACATATTACACAGGCATGTAGTGCATGACTTATTGAAATGTCGCTTCGCTAAGTAACAGATATATCTTCAAGGCGAACATTGTAATACATTAAAATTCCACGTGGAAAAAATTTTATAGAACCATCAGTAGTCTTAAAAGATCGTTCATAGTGAGGTAAGACGAATTTAGATTCGGAAATGCGTGTCGCTGTGCTTCGGCTGGCCCGATCCCAGGCGAAGTCGCGCAGTCGGGGCAGCCTTGGCTAAAAGTAGACGAAGGAAGTATGTACCGACGAGAGTTTGGCCGACTGTTCACACTCGCGGTACACTACGAGGAAGATACTGTTCGAAGAAAGTGCTACACGATTTTACGAGACAATTATTTCATTTAGCATCCACACGATACATAATCAGTGCGTCTCAAAACGAAATGTTATTATTTTTTAGATATTAATTTTTTTACCGAAACAAATAATAGAAAAATAAAAATATCCGATTTTGTAATAAAGCTTCAGTTGTAACGTAAATCTACTTTTCCATTTTATATCCACTAATATTCTTTCTGTTTTTAGTGAATGCAGGAAAGTCTCCTCTTTAAATAGAAACAACGCAAATTACAACGATTTTTTGCTTGCACAGTTAACATAACACGCAAAGAATAATTTAAACGTTGATGTCATCTGCCAAGAACTCGTATGCTGTCATCGTCCTTTCGGAAGGAAAGCGCACAATTTCGATTCGGCAGCGCTAAGGCGATCTATTTTTTTAACGATGACATACTTTCGCTTCTCGGACGGAAAATTACGCAAAGTTACACAAGTTTGGAATTTATTACGATTCGTTTTGTTTCCCTTCGTTGTTTATCTGCTAGAGGTCGAAAAAACCTCATTAATCTATTACAATTAATTTTATCGCGCTCTTAATTTGACATTGACTAATAAATCGGCAACTATACGTTGCCGATTTTGTCACGTCGTTCTCGAAATACGTGACCATGATGGTTCCCGATGTCAATGTTGTCTTTTGTGCACAACCATTCTTTTCCTCCGATGACATCATTGCGCCGGGCTGAATGCGAGATACAATCGCCGGCCGGTAGATGCAACGCGACGAAATATAGACAAGAAGACCAAAAAGGAACAAGAAAAAAAAAGATATGCGATGTAATGGATTAGTTACGTAAGTCACGGTAACACCTCCGATTTCACTCTCAATATTTTCTTTTGCGTAACGTTGAACGTAACCCTTTTTGCGCGAGGAGCTTAATTGTCCGAATGTGTGCAATATTTTTATTCTGTACATTTATTCTTCTTTTGTTATTTTTCTTTATTTTCTCCTTATATTTTTATTTTATTAAACCTATATCGAGGTTTAGGCTAAACAGCACTATTGCTGATGCCTCATCTTTTGAGAGAAGCTGCTCTGAATTATACTGCGTTCATGTACATATAATGTATATCTTTTGCACATCAATAAAGCTATTATTATTATTGTTGTTGTTGTTGTTATTATTGTTATTATTATTATTATCACTATTATTGTTGTTGTTGTTATTATTATTATTATTATTATTATTATTATTATTATTATTATTCACGTGTCCGCGCGCAGTAAATGAAAATCGCACGTCTGAAATGAAAGAAATTAGAATGATAAACCTGCGTGCCGCGCGACAGCCGAATCAAATTCATCGCCAAAATGAGTTTTCTTCTGAGAACTATTAACATTCGCACGCAGTGATCTATTTCCAGTGCTATGAGCTTGGGTGCGAAACGATTATCTGTTCTCACGCGATTTCGTATAATCCACGATAGCTTCATCGATCCAGCGCAACTCGCTGGTTGCGATCATGTGCTGCGCGCGATTCTATCTCGTTAACCGTCATACCTAACGGATATCATAAAAATTTCTCATTACTGGCGACGATTGAATGAAATCACTCTCAATGTACCTGTACGCACGATATCGTAATCGAGCGATAAGCCGGAGCGATATATGTACCTATATATCTGGTTGCAGTAATCGCGTGATATTCGCGTTTTCGCGGTACAGTCGACAGCGAGCCGAGCGCGAACTTTTCACTTTCTTCTTTTCTTTCTCGCTTATTCTTTAATCCTCGTCCTTGCCCTCGCGTTTATCCGGACAACAGTATGGCGCGGCACTATCAAGCCAAACAGCAGCGTACGCAGTTCGAAACGTTATTGGAGGGATATAGTCGCCTAAGCTAGCGTTAGACGCCAGTCGAGACGCATTGGCGAGGCGCCGCGACGCATGCGGCCTGATCTTAGAACTGGCTTGGCTAGCCAAGAACGTCCTAAGAATAATCGGCCGGTGAAGATGTAAAGTCGATGGGTTACGGAGAATTAGAAGACTGTACGGGGCGATTTTAAATAATGACGTGAAAAACACATGAGCGCCGTATCGCAACTTATAACAGAAATTTTAATGAAATGACCAATTTAGGGGAAAGCTTCTATTACAAACCTTTTTGCGCGACTTCATGTATTTGGATAACTTGTTGCGCATTCTTTCTGGACAAAAATATAGACATCTTCAAAGATTTAAACCAATATCTTAGCCGGATTTAGTCTAAATAAGAGATAAGCGCTAATATTAATAAGATAAACGCAAATTAAAGCACTTTAGGTGTCGCTTTTGCTTTGGTACAACAAATTTAAAGTTTTAAGTCTCGCTTAAAATCAAAATAATGTTGGTGTAACCGGGCCTTAATCGACAGATTTATACGCGTCCGTTCGTATTGCACGCAATACTAAATCGGCGCCGTGACTATCATAATGGAAATAACACGAGTCATAACAACAATCGCAAAATGGCATAGCGATTAAAATTGCAACTGAGATTACGTGCACGTATATTATTGTTTTAAAATATCCAGATAAATATGTGTTGAATAGAATAAACTATAAATAAATAAAGATAAAAATGCAATCAAATATTAATTATCCGAAATATTATCTAGGAGAAAATTTTAATGTATCAATTGTCAAAAGAAATGTAGGTACTAATAAAGTTATATCTATTATAAATAAATTTAATTATAAAAATTCTATAGCAATATTCGTATTACGTAGTAAGGTTCAAAAGTATTCGGGCAAAGTTTTCGGTTCAAAATATAAAAAAAGAGTTAAAATAAAATGACCATTTTTATTTTTCAATATAATTATTCTTTATTTCAATACATTTTTTAGAACGATGAATTAATTTTCCCATACAATTAAAAAATATTTAAAATTTTTGTCCTTGAAAAGGACACTGCAGAGATCACTTTCTTCATCACTGATAAATTTTTTTCCACGCAAATCAGACTTCAATTTTAAAAATAAAAAATAAAAAATAATCACTAAGTCGGAACTGTAGGGCGGGTGACGAAAAGTCCACAGTGTTAAACTATTTTAAGGACAAGAATTCAAAATATTTTTTTGAGATGTAGAAAAATTCATTCGTCCTTCTAAAAAATATATTCAAATAAAGAATGATTATATTAAAAATTAAAAATGGTTGTTTCATTTTAATAATTTTTTATATTCTTAAGGAGACTTTCAGACCTTACTATGTATAAAGATTACAAAATTTAGATGCGTCCAAAAATTCAATTTTATCAAAAATATATTGCCTTCCAATTATTTCAAATAATCAACGCTAAAATAAAAAATTAATAAATTTTGTTTCAACTTATATATTGTAATACAAGAAACTTGCCGGAGTCACGTCCCGACTATTACGGCGTATCCTATTACATCATGTGTCATACATAGATACATACGTGATGTCATATCTTGTATTATAAATGGTACACGGTATATTATGGTACACGATTTAGAAGCAACGTTTGATTTTGTTTCAGACATCAAATCTAAATTTAACGAGGATTCAATCGGTGTCAGACAATCGGCCAGCGAACTACATATCGATGACACTAACATTAAGGTACTGTACAGAGCGTAAAAATTTAATATGTATCGCGATTTTCTTATTTTAGATGAATCTCCGCTGTACACACAACATTTTTATATTCCGTGTATTGTTAATTAGTTATGAAAAAGGGAATTAATTTTAGAGCAATATTTAACAGCTGACATGTGTCAGAAAATTGGATATTGCGAAATGCTGTAGCAGACTTAAATACAAATAAATAAGCTATTAAGACCCATCGAGTAAATAATTTTTTTGTGTTAAGTACAATTTTTTGTATCAAAATATTTTTTCTCTCAGTGTACATGTTGCCAAATAAACGCTTTCTCATGTGCAGGATCTTTACTGTCTTAAAAAACCTTAAAAAACCTAGAATTTTCAAGGAATTTTTTTTTACCTTTGAAAATTAGGGATTTTCATGGAATTTTATTAACATTCAGGGAAATTTTTGAAATTTTACTTTTAAACTTAAATCCTTTCTTTCTGAAAAAACGGTTTCTTTAATTATTATTTTTTTATAATACGGAATGTCAATTTATTGCTAACAATTAGTTAGCAATAAATTTGGTATACACATCTGCATATATTCATGTACATTCTCATGTGATTTTCGAATTTTTATTTAGAAAATCAGGGTAACAGTAGAAAACAATACTGAAGAGAGTTCACTGATACTATACTAGTGAGCCTTTCATATACTATCCTATAGATTTCGTGGTTCCAATTGTAGAAAAGGATAGGTGTAATCTTGCGGAAGACTATACGAGAAAGAAATATTAAAAAGGGCGTATAATAAAATCGTTTTAACAAATTTTCTAATTTTACCTGGAATTTTTAATAAATAATACCTGAAAAATCCAGATATTTTTTTACATAATTTGAGTAAACACCCTGTCATGGATTTCCTCAACGATTCTCAAGATACGAAAGTATGATATAAGCTAAAGTGTCCTCGTCTACAACGATTTGAGTAAACACCCTGTCATGGATTTCTTCAACGATTCTCAAGATACGAAAGTATAATACAAGCTGAAGTGTCCTCGTCTGCAATTATAAACCATTCGCGATTGGAAGTTATCTCTAATTTCGCATGCACGGTACACGTGTGTCGATATCGTGCTAACGCTGTTTGCTCCGCTTCGCGCGCATGCGAAACAACGGCGTTTGCGCCGTGCGAGAGATGAGGTTTCGCAAGTTGAAGTAATCGCCCTGATCAATTCGCGATTGAAGGAACGTAATCCGCAAACAATCTCCCCATCGAATTAACACAATTGCCTCTTTCTCCGTTCGATATTCTACGGGAACGAAAAAAAAGAGAGAAAAGAAATCCGTGAGTGCCGTACCTCGGAAGAACGTGTCTCCCGAAACGTAAGCTCATGTCTGTCCAAAAGTGTCAGCATCCACGACAGTTTCTTATTCGTTGCGCATTGCGTTCCGCGTGCAAACGATAAAATTTACGCCACTCTCGCACTGATAGCACAACACACGCGGAATCGAAATGTAAATACGTCGACGAGACGTCATGCTCGACGACAATCCGTCACCCTGGCAAAACGTCAAAACGCCGCACGCCGGCGTTATCCGCGAGCGCTCAACACGTTGACTGCCGAATACGAGTTAACTCGTAGTTGACAATCTGCAAATGAACGTTAGCTATTCGCCGATTCAATTTTTTTTGGAAGGGAAAATAAAATTTTACTTGTAAATTTCAAATGAAAAAAATAAATGTAATTAAGTAGCGCATTAAAATAAATGATAGAAAAATGGTGTCGGGGACAACGTTATCTAATTGTACGGTGGCAGTCAACGTGTCAAACGCGTAATCAACGTCGATGAGGCGTCGGCAGAGAGGTGCAACGGGAAGTACGATCGTCAGCATCGCGCGCGACGTGTCGTCGATGCCGGTGCGACGATGACTGGATGAACTGGCGCGTGATGATACTCCGGACGACAAAAAGTATGGTAGGGGCCAGTATGGACACGTTTCCCCTTGGGAACGCATATCGACCTTCCTCGGCCCTCTTATATCGAGTGTTTATACGGTGTTATACGGTCCGTGTTACGTCATATGACAGATTCGGTGGTGACGTAGCGCGGCGCGTAATGAAGCGACGACGGATCGATGAATATCGGCGATCGTGTCTAAATGTCAATTGTATGTGTGTGACTTAACTCGCGCAAATGTGAAAAACTCGCAGCTCGTTCAATTTGATTACAAGTTTGTGTCGAGCTTTTCATAACAAAAAACGTCGTGGGAGATCAACCGTTCTTAAGTTACAAGCGATAAAAAATGAAAAATTTTTCAGAGATTAGGTTTCAGTGATACAAATGGAAAATCCGACTTCCAAGTACTTTATCTATAATTAGAAGGTTTATAATTAGAGAAGGTCAATTACGTAGATATTCAAAGATCAGAACGTTATGATAAACGATATCATTTCGTTTGTCTTTCCTCGATATCTTTGTTAAAGTAAAATCTGATTCCTCGTTGAATTTCAAGTTTACTTGATCTATTATAGAATTTTCTGTAATTAAATATTTAGTTTTTAATATTCTATCTTTATCTGTAATTCCAAGTACTTTATCTATAATTAGAAGGTTTATAATTAAAGAAGGTTAATTACATAGATATTTAAAGATCGGAACGTTATGATAAACGATATCGTTTCGTTTGTCTTTCCTTGATATCTTTGTTAGAGTAAAATCGATCCTAAGTTAACCAAAATCTATAAATAAAACATTAAATCCTATTAAATCTGGGAGACATTATAGATAATTGCATATACAAGATATAAGAATGTCTGCAAGACATTTATACAGGGTGATTTATTTTAATCTTAACAGTCAAATATTGTAAAAGGAAGCCATTTTATTAAAAAGTGTTTTAAAACTTACTCTGTTTCGAGGGGGACATCTTATGATAGATACATGGTTTTTCTAGGTGGAGATGTTCCTGAGATTTTAAGGTGACCTTTGTTTTTTTTAATGTAATTATATGATTTTCTTTATATAATATAATTCATCCAGTTATTTGGCATATAAAAGTATTAAGGTAGAGTTATCAAAAACTCAATAGTTTGCGAGATATTTTATATTTTATTCTGGTATATTTTGACATGAAATATAAAATATCTTCTGAACTATTCATTTTTTTTATAACTGTACCTTAATACTTGTATGCGTAGAATAGTGGGATGAGTCAATTGATGTGAGGAAAATACATTGTTTTTCAAAAAAGTATGTAACTGCATACGAATTGCATAATTTTTTTTTAAAAAAGAACAATGTGCTTTCCTCACATCAATTGATTCATCCCACTATTCTACGCATAAAAGTATTAAGGTACAGTTATCAAGAAATAAATAGTTTACGAGATATTCTATATTTCATGTCAAAATATGTCAGAATAAAATATAAAATATCTCACAAACTATTGGGTTTTTGATAACTCTACCTTTATACTTTTATATTCCAAATAACTGAACAAATTATATTATATAAAAAAAATCATATGGTTCCATTTTAAAAAAACAAAGGTCACCTTGAAATCTCAGGAACACCTCTACCTAGAAAAAACCTGTGTCCATCATAAGATGTCCCCCTCGAAGTTTTACTTGAAACATTTTTTAATAAAATGACTTCCTTTTACAATATTTGACTATTAAGATTAAAATGAATCACCCTGTATATCTATACTCTATTTATACTCTGTTTTGTGACGCTAGTCGCATTACGTCGAATTTGGACTAGCATTCACATTGCGTCGTAACTGTCATTATGTATTTGATTTGCAATTTTTACGCAATATTATGTAATCGTGAATTGGAATAGCGCAAGTGTGACGAATAATGTATCTGAAATCGGAAATTTATCGAAGGATATTTTATCACAATTACTATATAACAGCGCCGATTATGATAAAAGAATAATTGTAAATAACATGAAAATTTCAATCCACCTTAATAACTTTCACAACATTGTTTCTCACTGTTATTCCTTCCCCGCACTCTCTCTTTAAACAGTAGGTCTTCTTAAAATAACTTTTATTACTGATTCATGATATATTATAACAATTTCCTTTCTTAAATAATTGCACTATCATTTAACGAGTATTTTAGTTTCCTTGCTCATTGACCAACTGTTTTGTCACTGACTTTGCGACTGAAAGGTCGATTGCTGGCGTAGTATTTTGGCAATGATTTGGATGACGATGCGATATCGTAAGATAATATTCTTGAAAGCTTTTGTCAAAATTGTAGCACATTCGCGCCATGGTATTTCTGCTTCTCTTACTGAGAAACATAATCTTTCAGAATCTCACACAATCTTCCCCTAAATGTGCGACGTCAAAATTAAAGAAACAGACATACTCTGGTGAAAAACTTTCTTAGAATTCGTTGTATAATTTTTCAGAATTTCTATATATATTTTATAACTTTTTCAGAAAATTTTATCTGAATTGAAACACTTTTCAGAAATACTGAGGAAATATGAAAAAATATGAGAAAGTCTACATCTTTTCTAGAATTCTTTATATATGTGAATTCTGAAATATTCTAAGATTTCTCATTCCATAATTTCCGAAGAAAACTTATAAAATCTGATGATTTAATATATTTTTTTAGAAATCTTTATAAATTTAAAATATAAACAATTCTTAAAAAATATTATGAGGTACTATGAGAATTTTTTTGCCAGGGTACTCTTGCATTAATTATATTATTTTTAATCAATATGTTACCGTAAATGCCCGAAATCCGTCATTTCGCGTTCTCACTAGTAAAAACCCGAAAAGTACATGTGTATTTTTCCGGTTTTTACTAGTGAGAACGCAAAATGACGGATTTCGGGTACTTACGGTAACAAACATATCAATATGCTAATGCGAAATTAAAACGATATGATTACCTGAAAGGAATACTAGAAAAACTAATTACATCAGTACAAATATAACGATGGAACGTAGAATTGCTGAAATAAAAAATGTAAATGTCGTAGGAAGAAGGGAGTATATAAGCAGAAGCGTCAAATGCACATTTATGCATGCACATGCAAATCTGCTTGCAGAAGGACCTTAATAGCACCTTTGTTGCCAGCCCAAAGTCCGTAAACTATTGTAATTTTATATAAAATAAACTATTGTTGCAAAACAATTATGATAAAAAATATTCAATACTTTTATAATTATAAATATCAATTTTATTTTCAATATTAAATAATAATATATAAATGCATCTATTCTATTTCTGATATTACAATGCAACTTCGATGTTAAAATTCGAAAATAAAACTTTATCAATCTGGAATGTAATATGAGATGCAAATATTTGCTACATTTTTGCTAGAATACATAGAATAAATATTAATTGTTAAAATAATATATCCTATTATTTTTGTAACATTAATTTATCGGAAGTCTGTAAAAGTGTTTGTCACCTGATTACCTATGCTAGTTAAGATAATATTGGATTGACTTATCGGCTAGCGATCACGTGAGGTGGTGCTGGTCCATGCTCTGAGCAGATATAAAAACAAAATAATGCACTCTGACTCACGATTCGACGGATTTCTGTAGCTTCTCGAGGCGTTCCTCGAGACTTCGTGCCGGCGCTTCAGTAAACGCTGCGAGATACGCGAGTACAGGTCCTGCCAAGCTCTTCACCTCTTCCGTCACAGGTTTAAGCTTTTCAGCTTCTGTTACGAGTTCCTGTCCACAACAAGGTCAGAAAGCGTCTTAACCATTTTTTATCAGTTTGCACCGTGTCCAAAAAGTTTTTAATAAATCATATTTTAATTTTTTAACATATATTAAATTTTAAATTAATATATTTTCTTGTGAAAATATTGAGGCATATTTATATAATAATCATAAAAATAAAAGTATCTGCGATATGAGCGTTCTCCACGAGCGTTCATCACGGCTTGATAATTCGTGAGCGACTAAAGTAGTTAGCTTTGGAGGGCCGAGCACCTGTGGTGCCTGGCTGTGCAAGTCTGACACGTTCGGCATTTATAAAGAGGGTGCATCAGGAAGAGAGAAAGACAAAACTAATTGTATATCTGTATCTTGCACGGTAAATCGATAAGAGTGTGTCCATATAAAATGCGACATCGCATAGCCATTTAAAAGACCAAAGAGATATGCTTCGCGTGACGTATGTATTTTCTATTATTATACGAATTTTTATATCTATATGCACATGCTAATAACTCCGAGACATGCTTAACCTATTTTCAATATTTTTAGCTATTTTTATGCAACTGATTTAAGTTCATGGAATATGGTGGATTATTTTGATATCAATTCTGATGATAATCGAACATTTATTATTGTTTATAATTATATTTATTATTGTTTATAATTATAAACAATAATAATTATTTGGTCTTTTAAATAGCTATGCGATGTCACAATAATGTAAACAATGTCACAATAACTTATTATTGTTTATAATTATAAACAATAATAAATGTACGATGTTTATAAACTTCTTCCCAGTAGAAAAATTATGATTTTATCCATATTAGAAGAATCATTACTTACTTCTAATGCTTTAACGGTGTCCTGTAAATGTTGCTTTGACCGCACTACTGTATCGACGAGTTTGTTTTTTTCCTCAGTCGCAGTCAATCGCGTTTCGATAAGAGTCCATTGCGCTTCCAAGTCTTCCCAATGTCGCGATAACGCCTCGAGAGCATCCCTACGTCCTTCGAGACCCGAAACTAATTCACGCCATTCCGAATTGATCTCAGAGAGCTGCGATTCTATCGCCTTCTTGTTGTTAGTGTCTGCAAGTCGGAGGACCTCTTGCCCACGTTCGTTTAGAAGATCCAATTCGAATTGTTGATTCTGCGGAAATCATAATAAAAAATGTTAAAAATGCATTTAATTAATCACTATCAAACATGATATGTCGTGAGCAATATAATTATAAAACAATATAATTTTTTTAAATACGTATGCGAGTGTGTATGTGTAAAGAAGAATTTATTATAATTTTTTTCTTATTTTATACATAAAAATATCTCTTTGTAAATACATTATAAATACTCAACATGATTTGAAGAATTTATTTAATTTCTTTTTAATTCCTCTAATGTAGTATAAAAAATATATAATTACTCATAGAAAGGAAGAAAAGATTCTTTATATCTGTATTGTTTTTTAACCTACCTGGATGTCATTGAGGGCATGCGTGATTTTCTGAATATTAAATTGCAGTCCAGCTAATGTGGTAACCGGTTCATCCGTGAATCTGGTTCTGCTGATGACGGCGCGAACACGTTCCAAGCTCTGCGTATAATCCCTCCACATCTCTGCACCCTGTTCCAAACGTGAACGTTGCGACTTAGCCGTATTGAGGGTGTTCTTTAACAATTGGGTGTGCTGCTGTTGTTGAGCACTTAGTTCCTCCTGCTCATAACTATCTAAAGACGGCCAGATCTTGTCTGCCACCTGTTGAATCTGCTGTGACACGAGTTCGCGTATCGAAGACTCGGTGCTGAAATATATCTAAAAGCACAACAGAAGTTGACAATCAAACTTATTTATTCACGAAATTATGAATTTTATAAACGATGGAAACTTAATCTCTAATTTATTAATTCAAATAATTAAAATAATCTTAATAAATAAGAGTGTGAGCTAAGAAGACCAAAAACGAGCAAATAATTAAGGGATGTTAATATTAGTAAAAGTTATTTTTACTTCTTTAAAAAATTTTTGTCAATATAAATTAACAAACACGTATGGCGGAACAAGTTTCAACTCTACTGAGTCTTCATCAGCCTCAATTATTTAAAGTACATAATAAATTA